>JAPYZJ010000316.1:0-84964 GCA_030522765.1 Ophioninae sp. B BG-2022a
GGCGCATGAAAATTCCCGGACGATTCGTTCCGATCCCCGACCACTTTTTTTTTTCTTTTGTTCCTTTCTCGACCTCTACTTGCATCCTGCAGTTTTGAGTCATCATCATCCTCTCTGATCCTCAAGATGGGCTTCGAAATAAAAAGAAATTACCAGAAATCCCAAATTTTCCGCTTTTCTCCTTGACTTTCGTCGCGGTACCTAACCTCAAAATTGCTCGTACCGCCCACAAATGTTCCCATTTATCGAGTTCTACAATGTGGATACCCATAATCAAAACAACGAGAAAGAAACGTGAAAAAATCGTGCAACACCTAATTCACGTAAACGAAACATATACTCGCTGGACTGGCACGTTTTTTTACCTACGAGATACGGGGCACCGCGATGAGCGACAGAGCGCGCGGTCGCGGACAACAAATCTCCGAAAATGAAAGTCAGGGGCACGGCGCAGGGTCTGCTGCCCCCTCAAGCGTGGACGGCAGGTGTCGGAACTTATTAGGAAGGTGCGAGAAGATCGGGAGTCACGAGCGGTGTGTGCGTGTGTGGAGGTATATCTATGTATGTGTGTATATATATGGGATAAATCGCAAAATTATACACATAAATATTCAAATTTATACGAAAAGAAAAGGTTGAATAACATACAATTTTTTTAAATGTGACATATCATTGGAATGTTGATGTAAAAGTAGTTATGAATAAATATAAATAAATATTCACGTGATTTTTGAGTAATTGCTAATATCGAAATAATTTTTTAAAAAGTGTGTGAAATTTAATATTTGAAAAAAATAATTCGACAAAAGTTTCACTACGCAGATTTTTTCCTAACGATTTGGAAATCCTTCAATAACCCAAAAACCACCTTGCGTTTTTAAAAAGAATTCCGGAAGTCATAAAAGCGCATAATTAATGACGTTTAGGGGTCGTTTCATAAAATACTTGTTTTATTTCGTTCGACAGTCGTTTCATTTTTTCATTCGAATAATTTAACGCGACCCAAACAAAACTCACCCTTTCGCGTGGACCGTCCTCACGCCGCAGTTTCGCGCCGAAAAGTCACGCGATTTTCCACCCACGCGACGGGTGGGGGGATTCCCCGAAACGAGGTGTTTTTTTCTTCCTCGCGTCTTCGCGCTCGCGTGATAGCCGATTTGAAAACAAACGGAAGAAAGAGCCGGGGATGAAAACAACAACGCGAGAGCGAGACGCCGCGCGCACGCGCGCAGTCGTTTCAATCACTGACACTCGTGTATTCTTTTTTTCACGTTAAACGATGCGACCAACGAAGAATCCGCGAATTTTTAACGTTCCTTCGTCCGTTATTTCCGGCTTGTTTTCCATGAGATTTTCCTGCCTTTTCGAGCTATCATCGGCGCAAATACGATAAATTGCGAGAAAGGTACTGTTTTTATGATCTTGTGTTTACATGTGTATGCGTGTGTGCCCGGAGAGACTCGGATTTAATGTACGCGGCCCGGCGAGCGCGGAGGACGCGAAACTACGCGTAATACACTCGGCGTCTCCGTGCGGCGTCCACGAGAACACTGGAATGCAGACCGACGGGTTTTCGTAGCATGATGGAAGGGAAGCATGTACGGAGGAGGGCCCCTTGTGGTGGATGCGCTCGGGGATTATATCTCTTCTCGTGCGCAGCGCTCTACCCCCACTCCCATTACCCTCACCGTTTTCTCGATCTCTCTTCTCTCTCTCTCCCTCCCTTTCTCTCTCTTTGCTTGCCTCTTTCTCTGTCCATGGAGTGCCTTCGGACCGCGACCACGTGACTCGCATCCGATTTTTCTCCAAGTTTTGAATAACCCTAACCACTCACCTATACTTATCGGCAATTGTACGGAGATTTATGACGGACAGCCTACACCCATAGCTTTACTTCCGACCGCGCGCCGATTATTTTTTACACGTTATTCTCCAAAGAAAATGGCGACGGAAGTTGGGCCAGCAGGAGGTTGTTCGGGGATGCACTGATTGAGAATGCTTTTTAGCGCCGCGATCTCTTTTAGTCGGAGTAGAGCTGTACCGTAGCTGTACCACGTGTCATAAGAGTGTGGGAGAATTAGCTGACATTTTTAAATCGTATTTTTTGAAAGTTAAACGTTTTTAACATAAAATAAAAGTATCTAAATCTACTTATATGAATTCTACAGAGCCTAAGGCTCGATTTTTTGTAAGGGACTTAACCATCCATGAGAAAACTTGTTCCGAACATTCGTGAGGTTACGTCGATCTTTTGAATGTCCTTAGTACCGAAAATTTCATGGCAGTTCGGTCTTGTTTGAAGTTTTAGGTTATACCGGCGGTTCGATGATTTCTATGGTAATTTTCACCGTAAGGAAGCTCGAGGCTCACTGCCCGAAACCCCCATCGATTAGACCGTTCGATAACCTTGGATGACCTTACCTGAATATTCATGATGTCGGTGTTCGCGATTGCTATCGGTTATTGATATTTTAGGGGGAAGGTCTTTTCGGGAATTGAAGAGATCGGCGCGCTTTCGAAGACACTTACTTGGGGCCGCCCGATGGCGCCACCAGACACCGTACAGTGGCGCCATCCGACATCGCTATTCCCCCCACCTTTTAACCGTTATAGGATCGCGCAAAAACGATGCACACACGGCGAAGTCCGGAATATTAAGAAGACTACGTCGATGGCGCCACCGCGCATGCAGACTCGATTACGGATATACCGTCATGAATATTCAAAGGGAAAAATAATAGAAAAATATTTTTAACTCTCCTGTCATTCGGATGGAATCCCGTTTGTGTCATCTGCGGAATCTCGAGCGGAATACAAATTTTTCTCGCGGTGTCTCACGCGCGTAAGTTGTGTTCTATACTACTTATTTAGACAAACCAATTACAGCCCGAAAAATAATAAAAATAATGATTTAGCGGTATTGATAACACAATTATTCATGTTAAACAATTTTGTTGATCTTTCGTGCGCAGCCTTCGAATCGTGCGTTGACATCGTATTTAGTTCGAACTTCGGCCGCTAGGCTCGCATAACCGCATATTCCTTTCAGCGATTTTGTTCTTTCCATGCGTGTAGACACCGGAAAAAATCATTGAAAAGTCGAAAAATCGTTCACATAATTGGTGATAAATATTTTGTAGTCCCTTTTTAAGTCACAGTCATATGTATTTTGAGATTACAGTCCTCTCGCATTCCGTGCAGTACTTACCTCTTTTCCCTTTAAGTTTTTCTCTCTTCCGGTCACGAATCGTCCACTCTAAATCCCTCATCGGTTAACGATTAGTTTTTTGCACTCGTTGGATCAAGATAAATGTAAACACTTCGCAATTTATCAACTCAACGTTCATCCTGATCTAACCACTTCCGTCTCGTTGCCTCTCCACAGATGGCGCTGCGATGCTTATTCACGCAAGTGTTTGCGGAAATGCATTTCCCCGGTCGTGTACTTCCGGTCTACAAAAATCTATCGAATTCCACGGGGATATAGAAATAACGAAACACGTGAATACTTTTTCTTTTTTGTTCTTGTCAATATCGTTTTAGATAAAGTTCTGTCGTAGTTACAGCCTAAGATATTACACTCAAGTTGTATATAAGCAAGGCCAAAAACTTAACAAACATTTTACAGTGTGTGTGTTCGTTCGAAATTTTAGAATATAATAATATTTAATATAATAATAATAATAATAATAATCAATGTTACATATTACGCCAACAAAATTCTTAAAATGTACAATATATATAATATTTATATATATCTACATACGTATACGTACACATGTAAATACGTACATATACAGGGTGACAATTGTAAAGTGGCCATACGATTTTTTTTTGTTTTCCGAGATGACTTTACGGTCGAAAAAAAGACAACGTTGAACGGATTGGTAAGTCCCTTTTGAAAAAAAATATAGCACATATTGGTCACGAGTAAGAATTGCAAAATGAAATTGATCATTCTGCGATAATTCCGTTATAAATTTAACAGCATGAAAATTAATTTTGGATACGAAATACTCGTGAAAGTTTTTTTTGTTGGAATAAAATTTGATCGATTCGCTTCAAGATAAATTTACGATATTTTTCTTGACGACGATGCGCACCAGAAAAGTTTCAACAGAATGTTTCGTATTTGGAATTTCATTAGCTTCATTCCGCTATACTCAAAATGGGATTTTTATGTTATTTGGCCAATATAGAAATTCGATAAAAATTGTTAGCGATAATTTCAGCGCAAAATGTTTCTGAAAAATCGATGGTGACCATTATTATTGTCAACTCGTATATATATATACCTTTTGTATATATGTATAGGTATACGTGTGTATTATAATTATAAATAAAGGTGAAACTCATAGAAATCTAAACGAAGGATTTCTCGATTTGGCACAACGTCATGCAACAGAAGCAAATGAAACACCATTGTGGCATTTTGATTGTCCGTGGCTGGGTGTGTGTGTTATTTCGCATTTCTCTCTTTCTCTCTCACACTCTTTCTCTTTTCCTCCCGTGCTCAATACTCCTTTTTTTTTATACGTCCATTTTTTTTAAATCCATCAATTTTGTAATCGGTTCTTCATCGCTCGTCATTTGATTCATAACTTTCATAATTTTCGTTCTATTTCGTTCGAAGAAGTTTTAGCGCGCGTCGACCGGCGCTAAGTACATGCTGGATCCCGTCGATATCGGTTGATCAATTTTAAAGAAAGCGATGTTCGGCGCGATGGCCATGCGTTCCATTGTTAACGGTGGAAAATTCCGGGAAGAATTGTTCGTACAAAATCAAAATTCCACTTTTGGTTCATCAAACCAAAGGTTATTCAATTCCAAATACTTTCAATGTTTTTTTTCATGTCAATGGCATTAAACTCCGTAAGTCTAACATTTTTTGAAAAATTTCCTAATCCTCGCAAAGAGAAAAAAAGAATACGCAGGGAACAAAGGAATTTAAAAAGTTGAAAAAAAAATTCGAAATCTGAAAAATCATTTGTGAAACAGAACATTTTCGCAATATTCCGAAAAAAAAAATCGCAAGAGTAAAAAACGATTATAAAAGTGGCAAAAAAATCGCATGGCCATCGATCGACGACAGTCATACCGAAGTGGCTTCTCGTACGTTACAACCTTCATGATCGCTCGTATTTTTGTTTTGTACATCGATAAGGCGAATTCGCGTCGTAGAAAAAAAAAAAGTAAACAGAGGGGAAAAAAGCGCACAAAGAAAAAGCGAAACACCGGCCGACTAGAGTATTCCATTGCATATCAGGTTCAACTGGTGTGCATATTGCTTTCGTTCCTCCCCCTACCCCCTGGGCCGGGGGCCTCGTTCTTCAACGCATACAATTTTCTTTCTTTTTTCTCTTCCTTTGGATTTTCACTCACTTTTCACTCTTTTGGATTTTCGCTAATCGTACAGCTCTAGAGTTAACTTAACGTTTAGCTAGTGCTAAGTGTTGTGTCTTTTTTGTTGTTGTTTCGTTACTTCGTCGTGTGTCTGTATGTGTATGTATTCGGGTCAGTTATATTTTGGATTTTTTTGTTCCGAGTAATTTCTTTTTTTTTTTCTTTCAATGCTTTGCGCAGTTTGGTGTGTGATGATTAAACGGCCCTCAGCTTCCAATTCACACGGCCACCCTAGTCAATTAGTTTAGAATGAGCTACATGGAAGAACAGAGCTTCAGTCGTAGCGCGAACGTGAAGCTTTTCGAAAAACGTGATTTCTTCTCTCTTTTTTTTTACATATATATATATCTTCGTATCATTTTTCGCGATTTTATTGTATCTTTTTTCTCTTTCCTCGTCGCACTCGCAAACCCACGCGCGCTCTCCGTCAGATCGTGCAATTCTTTTAGTATTTTTATTTTACTTTTTCAAGTTCTACTTTCGAGTATCGCGTGCGTTTTTCGTTATCTTTGTCGTTTCTCATTTGTTCGTCTTTGGAGAAGGAATCGAAGGTGCGCGAGGCGAATCTTGAGCGGGGTTCGCAAAAAAAAAAAGAATAAAACGAAAAAAAAAAACGTGGAAAAAGAGAATGATTGTGAAGTAATCGAGGCGGAAGCGTCGAACTGCGAGATGCGGTTGCAGGCGGCGCGGAAGTAGAACAAATAACTTTGGACAAGCGGGTGCTCTGGGACAGCATTGTCCCAAATCTATTTTTCGCGAATGGGGCATTTTCGTATCACTGAGCGTGGTGGCGAACTCCTATAATTTTTGGAGACCCGGGACACCGGTGTTCCAGTATGGAACAGTGCATTTTTCGATGGGATAGAAAATCCGAATTTCGATTGACCAGAAGGCTCAAAATTCCAGATTTTAATATTCCGTAACTACAAGTTTCGTAAAGCTCATGTCAGCAAAAGCTTCCACAGTCGACTGTAAATGCTCTATAAATCACGAAATGAGTTTTACGAAACTTGTAGTTACGAAATATAAAAATTCCAAGATTTCAGGTTTTCGGTGAAATCGAAATTCGGGATTTCCACCCCTGGGGCACGTCGAACGCGTCCCACATGTCCCACGTGTCCCACCACTGACACAGTAGCCGCCAATCTCAGCGTTTCGCGCGTTCGCTTGCAATAACAACGAACTCTATTTGTTTAGTGAAGAAAAGGAGTATCCCATCATCATTCTCTCGATTCGAGACAGTTTGGTGAGTAAAGCGTGAAAATAGATGCTCGGAGCGAAGGGACGATCTACGTCGTATTTCTTTCTTTGTTCTCCTTTTCATCCGCTGTCGCGCCGCCCTTCGCCAAACAAATCTTTCGTGTTTTTGCTTATTTTTCATTCGTATCATTTTTTCTTTCCATTCGCAAGATATTCCTTTTTTTTTCTCGATTTCGTCTCCCGATCTCTTCTTCGTTTTTCCATCCGGGAAAAGTCTCGCCGCTTAAGCTAAATGAACTTGTGTATTAGCGAATCGTTAGGAAGAGCTTTATATCACGCGGGCGGAGCCCTGTAAAAATATACCCTCTCTCTGTCTCCTTTCGTTCTCACTTTCCCTCTCACGCCCTCTTTTTCTCGCTCTCTTTTTCACACACACGCATACTGTATAGACAATGACGAGGCGCGTGCAATTCTTGCACAAGTAAGAAGCCAATCGCGCTCGCTCGCTCTCCCTCTCTCAATAGTACATCCTCCCGGATTATCTTTCGCGGTACTCGCATACCAGGTACTCGTCGTATTCGACCGCACCAACTGTGCATTATTGATTACCGAGTACTTCTGATACTCGGCTACATGATTCTGCGGTATTCGAGCCCCGAATACCAGCGGTAATCGTGCCAGGGAACGCGGTATTCAAATGCCGGATAATTGGGGTATCCGAGTTCCGAGTACCATCCGAGTATCGAGACCCCGCAGCGGAGGAGTGTCGCATCGCCACGGTATCCGTGCACCGAACACCCACGGTACTCGCGGTATTCGCACTTTCGATTACTCGCGATCTCAAAATACCGAATATGCACGCGGTATTCGAATACCAAGTACCGACTACACGCCATCGAATCACCACGAGTACCGCAGGGTAAGCACTTGACCTGCGGTACTTCCGGAAGCGAGATACCGATATTTCTACACGACCACGCTCACACACACGTTGCGATTGTTTCTTCCCTTCTTTCTTTTTTACACGTTATATACCTCATGCAATATAGCACAATTGAAAATGGTTCTCAAAAGCCCGCCACGAATAGAGTCTTAGAAAAAGGCGAAAAATTATAGTATTCCGTAATTACAAATATCTCTCTCTCCCTCGATCGCTATCTTTCGTTCATTATCGGTTCCTACCTTTGCCATCTTCGCACACATTCTCCCACTCGCCGTTTCTCCCATTCGTTCTCGCGAAAACGCACGTAATCGCGGGGTGGGGTAGGAATCGCGAACTTCGATTGGCCAGAAGGCTCAAAATTCCGAATTGTAATATTCTGAAACTAAAACCCAAACAAACCCAAACAAATTTCGTAAAAGTTTAAGAAATTTGTGTGGGTTTGTTTGGGTTCGTTAGTTTGATTTAAAACCCTTGATTTCAAGCAAACCCAAACAAACCCAAAAATGTACGAAATTTGTAGTTTCGGTATATTCAAATTCGGAATTTCGAACCTTCTGGTCACTCGGAGTTCGGGTTTCCTACCCGACCCCGTAATCGCAATTGGTAGGATCTTGCCATCGCGATCAATCCACGATATATACGGGGTGTCCCGACTACAAGCGCGTAAATTTTCTTTTCGCCCGTACACACGCGATAACAGTGTAAACCTTACTGTGAGGAGTTTCTCGAGAGTCAATTTATCCAACGCCAGGATTTTCTTGAAATCATTCCTCGTATCAATTCCCACTAAAAAGTAGATATAAGAGGCATTTACTCGAAAGTAGGTTACACTAGGGAAAACGTTTTCAAAGTCACTTCTAAATGGCAACAAAAGGAAAATGGAGAATGTAAAAAATGACCGTACTCACAGCCCGGACACCCAATACACACACACACACACACACACACACACACACACGCATTCGTATATCTATAATTGCGTTTTTTTTAATTACATCTGTGCATCTCGCGTGTACACGCCGGATATATATATCGTGTATATTCATATATACATCCACATACGCGCTTCCTTTGCTCTTTTTTTTTGTCCTTCCTCTCAAATATATTATTCAATTTCTCTATTCGAATAGTTATTTCAATCGCATACACATGAGTATATATATATATATACAATTTCATGTATACACACATTTATATATGTATGCATATTTGTATATTTAAACAAACAAATAAATAAATAAATATGTAATCACGTGCGTGTGTATCTACATATTAATTTATTTATAATGGTGCATGTATATACAGAAATATACGCACAGACGGACACACATATACATACATATATATAAATATGTATATATACATATATATATACACATGTGTATCTATACATATCTACAAGGGAGAAAAGAAAACTATCATAGAACTCTATTATCATTAATTAAACTTTCTCTCTCTCTTTCTTTCTCTCTCTCACTCTCCTTCTTTCTCTCGTTTTCTATTAGTTAATATGTATAATTCCTCTCGCAACAGTGCTAAAAAGTTTTATCGCTTATTTTTGTTTCTTCTTTTTTTCTTTCGTCTCTTTCTGTATCTTTGTCGTTTCCTCGCACATTTCGATCTCGCGAGGCACACGTACCCGGCCAAAAATGTTTAGACAGTGAAAAAATTGAGGGAAAAGAATTAAGTGGTTCTAGGTGATTTTTTTTCTCGAATGGAATGAGCTCTCGATCTTTGCCATACTGGCGAATTATATACACATATCATATATGTAACATCTCGAATATAATCCAAGCTCTGAACCTTTTTTTTTGACACTTATGCACGCGAAAACCATCGCAAGATAAAAAAGTTAATTTTCTTTTTATTACGATGGAAGACGATCGAAAATAAATGACATATATATCTATTGAATAATAATAATGCTTCTTTTAGAGGCTTTTTTTATATTCATGAAAATCTTTCATTATATGAAAAAAGCGCATACAAAAATCGAAAAAAGAAACATACACGTAAAATTTAATAACAGAAAAATTCAAAAACTATAAAAACTGTTTAATTTCGAATAATTTTCAATGAAATTGAATTTTTTTATATTAATATAAAAATAATTAGCTAATATAGTGATCTTCCTCCCAATTGAAGGAACTTTCACATTATTTCCCCATCAAATCTTCCCTAATCGATTTATTTATTTTTCTGTTTCGCGCAACACGAAAACAACAAATAAAACAACAACATCTTTAAAAAGCAGACGAATACGATTTTTTGTCTGGGAGCGTATACCTCTGCGAGATTTGAATCTACACTCATATTTACTCCTTAGCACGTCGAATCGTGCGATAAGTCAAAAAGATCGTCGACATCGGATCCCTTACCGATTTTTCTGTCTTTACGCGTGGATTTCGCCGTATCTCCTTCCCTCCTTCGTCATTCAAGGCGAACGACTGTTATTCAAACTCGTTCAATTATTGCTTGTATAAGTTCAGTGCTACCGAATATTCGTTTTGGCATTCAGCGATTTTAAAAAAACTTGTTTTTTTTTTTAAATAATAAAGTTTGTTCACTCTTGATTTTTCTCGCTTTTTTCTTCGAAGCACCCTCGACCATTCGAGTATCAAAACAGAACAAAAAAACGACGAAAAAAAGATCATGGCTACGTCTCACAAACGAGAGATGGCGCCAGGGAATAAAAACGTGTTTCTTTGTTTGCGCAGCAATCTCATAGAAAATATTGCTTTGGCCGTTACCATGATTTTCTGTTTTTTTTTTTAATCTTCCGCGGCTTTTGCTTTTTTTTTGTTATTCACGACTTTTATCAATTTCTTTTTATTCTCCATTTCTCTCTCTCACTCTCTCGGTTTCTTTCAACCTCTGACCTGCTTGAGATACCTGTTGCCCTCGCCCCATTCACGCCAACGTCTGCGTCTCTTGTCGGGAAGGGTGCTCGTATAATCGTTCGTGGTCGAGCGTCTTTTCGGCTGTTTCGGGGATATAGCCGTTTTCGCGACCAATGTCGCAACCGTCGGCGTTGCCGCCGTATCTGGCACCGATTGTGACGTCGTTGATGAGATCGTCGTAGTCGTCGTCGTCGAATTGATCATCGAGGAAGACGAATTCTCGGCGCGTCCCTCGCCACGATGATTGCTGTGGCTCGGGGCAGTGTTGACGACACCGGCGAGATTCAACAGGGCGTCCGCACCCTCGGCTATCTTTCTTTGCTCGTCCACATCC
The DNA here is from genome assembly GCA_030522765.1 of Ophioninae sp. B BG-2022a. NCBI lineage: Eukaryota > Metazoa > Arthropoda > Insecta > Hymenoptera > Ichneumonidae > Ophioninae sp. B BG-2022a. The sequence continues at coordinate 10,781 of JAPYZJ010000316.1, forward strand.
GCTGCAGGCATCGCCGAGTTTGTTCGTTTGCTGCAATTATTTTTTTGTTTTGTTTTTTAAAAAGCAAGTTCGATCGAAAACAAATTTTCTTGCTTCGGTTATTGGGGACTGGTGAAAGGAGAGTAAGAATACTACAGTTTTTCTTTATTGATAATTGTATTAAGTGAAAAACATTTTTTTTATCCATCTGCCTTTAATTTGTTCGCAGAGATTTTAGAATTTTTTATGCGGTTTGAAATTCTGTAAAATAGAATGTTTTGTCGGTAACTTTGTTCAGCCAGTTAATTTTTTGCTAATATTATGTATGGGCTTTGACATTTATTTTTTATTAGTTTCCAAATATCACGTTCATTCAAAATCATTTTGTTCAATTGTTAATTGCATTTTTTCCGTCACGGATTTTTCATGTATTTTTGTTTGGGCTTATTCAATTACTGAATTTCGCTCGTAGTAATTTATAATAAGCTATTGATCAATTGATTGTCATTTCAGTATTAATTGTAATCGATTAATTAATCATTTCATACATTCCATTACAATCGATCAAACAAGTAATCGAGTAATTTACTATAATATGTCAGTCAGGATTGAAGTTAAAGGAAAAAATGTAATCTTTTCTATATTTTCTATTATTAAGGCAATTTTACGACAATCTTACCTGTCTAATTTCACAGACGTGATGCAACTGTAAGTGTGATCCTCGCTCGAACTCCTCGTGATTACTGGCACCAATTTTTCCGGCTCGGCGACTCTCCTTTTCCGATCTGCAACGAAAAAAAAAGTAGTAATTTTTACAAATGAAATGTGGACACAAACTTTGCGGATCCTCCGTCGGTAAAGCGGATATACCGGGTGTGCCTAGCGCATTGTTCGAACGCACCTTTGTTGTGATTCAAAATGATGGGTCCGTGTTTGAACGTGAGCATCGCTACTGCCGCGGCGTCTACGTCACTGTCGAACTCTAGCTCCGAATTTTCACCGATGCTGCTCGACGCGAGCCTCTTTGAGAGGTACGGGAATAATACGGGATCGGGTAATCTCGTGCTCGCGCACTTTCGAGGCGTTTTCTCCGGGGACGAAAGATTCTGGGCGGTGGGGGGTGGGAAAGGGGCGCGTGACAGCGCTTGAATGAGGTTCGGACGATACTGCGCGTCCACCATCCAAAGCGAGCCTTTTCCGAGGTTCTGCGAATGAAAATCAATGCGTTTTGTCTTATAGTATTTTTCACGATCCTGAAATACAATTCAGGCGTTTTAAGGCGCTTTAGTAATGAAACAAACACAACGATGCACCGGTATAGCTTTTCAGTTGAATTTTATCTTGACGTACATTCGATACCCACTATGGGGCATCTATGTCACCTCGGTGTTAAACGTAGATTAGAAACTCTCGAGGCGACACCGATGTCACTTTGATAGTCAAAGTACAAAACAAACAATTTTGGACAAGACGAACGCATGATCTTGATCATGTCGAATGAAAAGTCTAACTCATGGACGTAACCAAAATTTATAGCGACATTTGCATGACATTAGGGAAATGCACAATTTTGGGACGTAAGAAAAATTTGTTTTTGCCCGGAAGCTGAGAAGTTGAGAATTCAATTAGCAAAAAACTTACAGGGGCTTTCTCAACTTTTCGAAAGCACTTGTTGAGACTGAGATTATGCCTGACGGAATTTTTCCATCCTGTCGGTGCGTTCCTGAAGTAAGGGAAGTGGTCGAGTATCCAGGCGTAGACCTCCTTCACCGGCAGAGCTTTTACCGGACTGTCCTCGATCGCCATGAAGATAAGACAGGAAAACGAGTACGGCGGTTTGCTATTTCTATGCAAATGAGGATCGTAAGGTATGTGGGTTGGATGTTTGTTGCGAATCGAGACCGGGAGATTATTGTTGTTCAATGATATCTTCGCTTGATTACTTTGGGCTGTTGGGTATTGGCCATTTCCCTTCGCCGTATCCTGGAATATTTGGGATGCCGTTTTTTCGTAATTCTTACCGGGACTCTGGTAAATTTGGTTTGTTTGGATCTGACCATGTGACGCACTCGAGCTGTTGCTCTTCCCGTTGCTATCTGTGATTTCAATTGTAATGTAAACAGGAAATTATTATTCACGTACATATCACCTTGGCCGAACGCGAGTTTGAGGTTAGAATTCATTCAAAATGGCGGAGATGACGTGCGCTTGTATCAACGATCTCACAGGTCTGGAAAGGCTGGTGTTTTTTCGTGGGGACCATTATCGTTAGCGTGACAAAAACATCATTCGTCATTCGTCCGCTAGGGTCCCTGTTAGGGGTCTTGTAGATAAGATATCGAAGATATACAGCAATTAACGTAATAATACTGAATTCCAATAATGCCTAGAGTGTGCATCATTTCGAACCGTTGGAAAATGTTTGAGAATGATAATGAACAGATGCCATTAATTAACAAGACGTCACGTTTGAATAACAGATACAATTAAAAAGCTATGAGGTTTTTGCAAAATGACAAATCATCGTTTTTCTTACCACAGTAACAGTAATAAAAAAAAGATGAATGATTTTCTATTCATGTCGCTCTTGAAGATTGTTTATCCCGAAAAAAATTACAGTATCACACAACTGTTCAGATTTGCTTTTGTTTGGTTCAGCCGTGGGGACATTGTACACTCAAAAAGATGTTCGCTCGGTGGCGTGTCAGTTCCTCAAGAGAAGATTGCCAACTCAATGAAACAAAAAATATGATCGTTAGACGAGTGATTCTCGTCTATACTTCCAGCGTAAACGTCTCCCACAAAATCGTCAAGGTCATTAGTAAATAAGGTTGTCGATTACAAAATAAAGTATATCACTGATAAACAACGATATTTTTGAGAGTTTAACCCTAAAACCCCACACACCCCAGGATAGTAGCGCATCAAGTGGCAGAAGCGAGAACAATTGTTTTGCCTCATTGTCCGAGACACTCCTCATCCTACGAAATTCCAGACCTGCATGTTAAACCATTGTTTTACCGCATCCGCCATCTTGAATTTGATGAACTTTTCCTTTTGATCTCACGACGCGAAAATCGATCGGCTTCCGGTTATCAAAGTTTCGAGAGACATTGTGTGTTTTTGTTTCTTCATTAAAATATGAAATTACCTGGAAAATAACTGTCGTCCAGGCTTGATATGGAGTTCGTGTTTTCCGAAAATTCGGCACTGTCCTCACAAATGTTATTGTTATTGTTATTGTTGTTGTTGTTATTATTGTTCTTGTTATTATTGTTGTTGTTGTTGTTGAGATTATCATTTTTGGCGCTTTTGACTGGGCTGGATATTTCGAGGCCCTTGAGTAAGTTTTGCTGATGGAGCCAACTGAGAGAGGTTAGGTCGTCATCCGGTTGTGTTGACTTGACGCGCTCGCTGCTCGAACCGTTAGCTGTACCGACGACTCGCTCATCAGCCAATTGGTCGTTGGCTGAACCCGCATCGGTGAACGCACTGGCGTTGTCGCCTTCCTTCAGGGTGAAAACGGTCTCACCGAAGCTCAATACCCGGGTCACCGTGAGACCACAAGCGGCCTCCATGCCCGTCGCGTCCGGCCTGTCCGGCGCCATTTCCTCGTCCTTCTTCTTTACTGCGTTCTAACCTCGCTTTCGACACCACGCTTTTTCAGATTCTCACCCCCTCTGTAGAGTGAATCAGCCAACAAGAATGCGATGTCATCGATTTGGGGAAATCAAAATGGCAGCTTTAAGGATATTAAAATAGCGAAGTTAAGAAAATATAAATGGCGAATTTGAGGAGATAAAAATTGTAGATTTGAAAAAATGATTATAGTGGCTTTATCACGCAGAACCGTCAGTCTCGTTCGAAACAACTTCCGGCATGACAATTCAAAATAATTAAACGAACATTGTGGCCGTATAATGCGACGAATCGAAGTACCGGATACAAAAAGCGGGCACTGATTGGTCTTCCAGGTGACCTAAGGTGTCACCCTGTATATTCGTCGCATCTATAAATACCATTTCCGGATATTCGATCTTTCCGCCACTGCCCCGCATAATAAAGTGACGAAGAATTTCCCACATACCAAAGCGTTTGCCATACGTTGAAAAGAACCCGCGCTTCGAACGCTATATTTTTCACAACCACAAAATTGTTTCTACTAGAGAGGGGAAAAAACTGCCTACGGAGATCGCCATTTTTGATTCGCTCGGAACTTCCCCTTCCCTCCGTCCCTTGCATGCGGCAACGGCGCTAATGTCTAATTTCAGTCGTCTCGAGTATCTAATTTTACGATTCGTGTCTTTGTGTGCGTGTCACGATGAGAAAAAGCTCGCTCGTAGCGCAATCAGAAAATAGCACGAGGCACCGCAAGATCGAAGAAGACGAGCTATTGAAAGAAAAGTATTTTTGAGGATCGCCATTTTGGAATTGGATAATGCAGCCATTCAACACTACGATAAACAATTTCATGGATTCGTCAAGCGTTTCCGCATTGTCTTTGAGGTTATGTCACATACTTCTAACGGTTACGACCGCAGAACTCTAACACAGCGCGTATATTTTGGCGATAGTGGCACCATCTTTCGGGCTCATCGCCTTTTTCCTTATACGGTACTCCGTGCTCCCAACAGATGGAGCCAATGATTCGATAATCGTTTCTCCGCTATTGCTAATATTTCTTACGAGGTCATAAATTTTCGCAATTAATGGCGTCATTTATCGGGAACGCCACGGAAATGGCAATTCCAACTGATGGCGCCACTGTCTCCGTGCAAAATCTGAAATTTTAATATAACTAGCTAAATGATATAATTATTAACTGGACATTATTTTTTTAAAGTGTAGATAATGTACATATTTCGCGGTCGTGTTTCTTGGAACAGTGATATATTCTTAGGTTGGGTTCGGTTCGCTTTCAAAGACTGCTCCAAGGTCAATATAACCTCACAACCTTTCGAATGTGGTTTTTTTTTATTGTGAACGCTTTTTAAGAAAAACACTATTTTGGTTTATATTCGATTTATGCTGAAGAAATCTCCGTTCGAAATTTTAAGTTCTCGCTCTCATGTCACCCATATTTTTAGATAGAATCTGGTAGTTCTTCGGATTTTACGAGCATCTCATGTTTGCGCGACAAAGAAGTCGAGAGAAAAAATCGCGTGACCTTTGCGCGTCCGCGACACGTTTTCAGTCGCGAATTAAGGGCCGATGAGTTTCTTCGGTCGATGAATTTCCTCGATTTTTTTTTTCGTTTGCGCTCTACCAGTTTCTCGGATTCCGAGACGCTTGGAACTTCTAGCCCCGTTTCTCGATCCCCTCTATGCCCGATTTGTTATTTCCGTTGTCCGATTCCTTCCGTTCGGTCCTAATCGCTTATTCACTTTTGTACCCAGCGTTCGCGAATGAGCGTACAAGGGAGAGAAGACTGTGCGCATTCCACGACCTCCTTAACGCCCATTGGCCGCAGCCCCGGAACCCAAGATGGCCGACCGCAAATCACCGGCGCTCCTCGTGGCCAACGGTCGAATTCCGAAATTCAAATTCGAGACTGTCGACGAGTTTTTGCGTGAGCTACAGAAACTTTACTAAAAGTTTGTCCTAACCTACAAAAAAGATGCCAAACCCGAATTACATTGTCTTAAGCTTGAAAAGTCCTGAATCACTTTTGTTTTAACTGGAAAAATCTCTGTCTAGCAGAAATTCAATAAATCATCGAAACTCACAGACAAAAAAAAATCGCGTTTAACCTGGAAAGGTACATGCAAAATATGAAAAAAAAGTCACTGAATTGCTCGCGCGGAAACATCGAAAATCAAGAATCCTAACCTCGAAATGCACGTGCGATCAGATATTGTTTTTAAGCGGAGTGAATCGTGTATTATCGTAATCCGAATTTCTTTCGAGTCACTGTGAATTTTTCCGCGATAATTGAGGAAGCGACTCGGGGGGATAGACTGGACGTGAAAGAAGGGGTTATGTAGTAGTGGGGGAAGAGGTGGGGTGAGACAAATGGTATTATCATTATTGTGAACGAATATCCTTGAAGTCGCGGAGTTTTTGTGGTCTCGCCCGTTTACGATCGCGGTTAAAAATGGTCTTGAGTCTTTGGTGTATTCACATCATCGATAGGCTTTTCTCGGCTCGCGCTCGCGTGCTCATAAAGTGGAAAAAGAGAGCATGAGAAGGAGACGAGTGGAGAGGGGGAGAGAGAAAGAAGGAAGGGAGGACGGAGGCGAGATAGCAGGAAGGGGAGGGCGGGGTAAAGCGAGCGAGCGAGAGAGAGAGAGAGAGAGAGAGAAAGATGCTGTTGCTAGGCAACCGTCACCGGCCCTCTATATCGCCCTAGCAACACACACCAACGTCTACAAAGCGCATAATCGACGATTTCACACGACATACGCTCCTCTTTCGCGCCCCCCTCCTTTGCTTGGCCCCCGAAATAACCTCAAATTCACGATGTTCAATACGTACAACAATTAGAGGTCATGAATTCACATCAAAACATCGCCCAAGTTTGACAAAAAAACAGATGCACTGATTGGGAATCGAAGAATGTTGAGCCGCGCGATCGAAACAGTCGAGCGGAAACGACTCAATCCCGAGGTCCGCAAACGTGTGCCAATGAGGCGTCATTTGTTTATCGTCGCGGTATCCAACATGGCCGACCGTCCGCTCCGTACATATCGAAAGCCAAACGCGATGCAATTCGTTACAAAAAAAAGTAACTAGATTTCTTATCCGTCCAAATTTCATTATCATTAAGCTAACGGTGATGTTAAAGATGGCTGACACACGTCGCGGAACGATCTAATTAATCACCGAAGTAATATAACTAAAATGTAGCTATATAAAATAACCAGATAGTAACCACAATTTGGACGTCGTTGGGATTGTTATTGAAGTGGTCCGAAATATTTGAAGATGGCCGCTGAATCATGCTTTTCTCTCCTGCTGGTGGTCCCAAATTGCGATCAAATTTCCGTACCAACGGACCAATTTTTCACACGAAAAAACATTTTTGTTTCTTTAAACGCAGTAGAGGGCGCTAATCGAATAATTTGATATTATCGTTTTCTCTTTTATTCTTTAACACGGTCACACACGCACATATCGTTCGAAAGTTTCGCGTGTCACGTGACCGCCGATACCGCAGCCGCGGGCCACAGCAAAGAAACAACGCGACAACGACGACGACGACGACGACGATTATCGTCGTTGCGTACCGCGCGGTATCGCCGCCGCATACATCACGTGTCAGCCATATATAACACTCGCGAAACAATCGTTTTTTTCGCTTGGGTTTGTTTGGATTTGCACGCGATCGCGGAAGAAAGAGATCCAAGATTTTCCCGAAAAAATGTCATTATCCTTACTATAGTTATTATTATTATTGTGAATAAAAAAGAATAAGCAATGGCGCATTCGTACGCAGACTTGTTGAATTCAAATATGGAGTTGTAATGATTACGAAACTCGCGCGGTGGCAAGCATGAAAATGGCCACGGCATCAAACACACTTGCACACGGCATCAACATGGTGCGCTAAGATTCCCGATGCACTGTCCTCAAGCTCTTCCTACCCCCTCTCCCTCCCTCGCCGACCCAGAGCGCACCGCCGCTTCACGGAAAAAAAAACACTTTTTCACGTTTCGCCAGTACGGCCACGTTGAAAAGAAAAGTGTGAAAAATCGGCACGAAATGCGATATGCGTACCGAAGCAGACGATTTTTAGAGAGTCAACGCGATCTCTGATCGCCCCGTTTTTTCCTCTCTTATTCGCGAATGGACGCTCGTGGAATTTCGTGTCGGAATTCTTTTTTTCTTCTCGAAATTTGGGACGAGGAAAAATGTAGCGGCGAACCCTCTCGCGACACACAAACACACGCGTGAGAGGATTTTGCGTCTCCGCGTTACTTTTTTTTTAATAGTTTTTTTAGCCTCTTGTTGATCGTACGACGTGCAGGCGATTTTCTCGCGTTTTTTGGAGAAACTTTACACTTCACAAAAAATCTCTAAGCGTCAGTGGCAATCGGCAGAGAAACGGATGCGGAAAGACAAGAAAAGAAAAAAAATCACGCGCCAGATTTTCAGAGGACTCGTGGGCAAAACTTACGTGTTCGAGGAGACAGACGGTGTCGTTAGTGAATTTTCTCGAGACGGACAGCATCGCAAGCACACTCTACACAACACCCAGCTGATCGGGACGCCATGTTGTGACGTCACGGCTGCCCGAGGGAGGGTGAAACGCCGAAAGCGCCGTCAGCGGCGCACGCTGAAAGCTCTGTCACCGAGCGCGCGAAATTCAAATGTCTCAATTTTCTGCTCGCTCTCGCGAGCATCAGCCTACGCGTTTCAACTCTCTTTGAGCCTCGAAAAACAATCATGGTGCTTCCGGAAAAAGTGTTTTCGTTCGATAGTAGGAATCTTTTCTTGGAATCGAAGTTTTTACGAACTAAGTTCGCTCATGAGGCGGGGAATATATGTTTTGTCCTAAAATTTGAGGTTGGGAAATGAAAATCAGAAAATTTGTCCACGGCCATCTTGAACGCGAACTACGTGGCTCAAGCATTGATCCACTTGGATTCTAAATTTCAAACCTCAAAGGCGCACCAATCGATTCGTTTCATTTCGAATATCAATTATGAAAATACGTGGATGCGAATAACGCAAAAAATATAGTCGTATAAATTGCTGGTCATCTTTCATTCGAGTAATAAAAAACTGTCCAGCTCGTTTTTCTGCATCGAGAAATACGAAGAAAACACGCTAGAGGGCACTGCTCGCACACTTCAGTATACGAACGACGAAATACGGAAAACTGTACAAATCCTTTCGATTAGTGATGCAAACATATTTTTCATACGAAAATAATTTTACACTAAAATGGTTCTCAAATTATTGTATTGAAACGAAATCTTATTTTCAAAAAAGAACTTTTTGAAAAAGATAAGTTACCTATAAATAATAAAACAAAAATATTATAAAAAAATCCAAATAATTAAACATGGAACGGCGAAAATCCACAAAAATTCCATCTTTCGAGAAAAATACGAAGAATTCAAGGAAAGAAAAGGCAACGACCAACTATCAATACTTGTTTATTTGGGATCCATTTTTTTTGTATGTTTTCCCACTCCTGCGATGTTTTCACAGGCAATCGTTTTTATTAACAATACGCCATATTAAAAATATACCGATACGTTTCTAAAGCCACACACAAATCATTCACGGTAGATCAGAATCCAGCGCAGGTAAAAATCGAGATGTCGATCGACTGACAACTTCATCCGGTCGGATTCCCATCCAAGCTTTCCCCGCTCTACGATATTTCGCCAAATTTGCCGAACGAGAAAATTCTAATTCTCGGAATTTCGACGAAAATTAAAAAAATACAATGAAAAAAGAAAGTGAATCACTTGTGGTACAAAAAAAAAAGATTAGTACCAGGAAATTCCGTGCAATGCGCGCGGCCCTTTAGGAACGTTCAGAAAATGCGCCTTTTTTTATTGTTTCCTTGTCTTTTTTAAATCATTTTTTTCTCTGCAGGTTTTGCTCTTCTTCACAGCCAAGTTTATTCTTGAATGAATATATTTGTCCCTTTCGAAACTGTACTTCTCACACGCAGCGCGAAGTCGCTATTTTGTGCTTCATTGTTTTGCAATTATCTTGTCTTTGCATATTTGAGTCGCCAACTACCAACCATTTAACGAGTAATAATTCTTATTTCAATAATAATAATAATATAGATAATATTGATAATATTATTAATAATAGTAATAATAATAATAATGATAATAATACGTTACTGGATAAATCATAATCCGCCTTCGACATTTTAATGCCACGTCAAATCGAAAAAAATACGAAATTATAATTCGCACGGGCATGACATATGGCACAGCCCGGTGCTCGATCTTCCCAAACATTCCTTTTTTTTCTCTCGTTTTCATTCGTTTCCTACATCGCAAGCTCTTCCGTACGGAAAACGAAAAAAAAACCTAAATTGAAGTGAACGCTCGATCGCACGACGAGATTTTGAAAGTGACGCCGACAATTGTACTAACAAAACTGGTAACGATGGCACTGTCGGCAACGACAACGACGATAATAATAACAATTAATTAGCACGAGAATAATAATCGTCAGAATAAAAATGAAAAGGTCTCCAGTATGATTGAATGTAAAATAAAAATAAACAATCTTCTTTCCACCTCTTCGGCAATAAGGTTATTATTTTCGTCTCATGATTATTATTATTATTATTATTATTATTATTATTGACACTACCGTTTGTCTTCATCGTTATTATCAACGATTATAGCAACAATACTGGCAAAACCCGTAACAATAACAACAATCATAACAATATGAAAATTAATAATAATAATGTAATAAAAATAATTTTATATTTTAGTCATTTAGAAAATTACGAAATTACTCATTAGCTAATGCATTACTAACTACCAATTAGTAATTCGGCAATATTGAATGTCTAAATTAGTTACTGCTTGCTACTAATGGATAACCAATCAGTTATGTTGTAATTACGTAGTTACAAGAGTCACTAAACTACAAATTAGTAATTACTGCTAGTCAGTAATTACTAAATTACTAATTTAATCGAGTAATTTAAAAAATAATGATAACAAGCATATTTCCGAAATGAAAATGTATACGAATTTTCGGCAATCGAATTATCATAATTATTATCATTATTATCATCAATGCAACGATTTTTTTTGGGTTCATAATTGTTACCATTGTCCTTGTCGTTGTTTTTGTTACTTCTTCCGTTATCGTCGTTGTCCAGATTTCCATCGTGCATCATCACCGTAAAACCAAAGCGTTCCCCGACGTAACCGACGATATTTTCAACTTTTCTTTTTTTGCTCCCTGGTTCAACGGTCGTAAAATTGAAGCGTCGCGCGACGAATGATCGTTGCGCGAAACATTGGCATCGCTGTGTTCGGGCGCGCGGATGGGCGCGCGTATCCCCCTCCGATTCAATCAATTTTTACGCATTGATCGCACACGCGCACGGGCTTTTCCCAACCGCGTCGGAGCACCGGTTTACGGTGGAGCGAGCAATTTTGGCAAACGCCACGACCGCAGCTACGGCAATGATGTAACGGCAGTTGATCGCTGAAGAGCTCGTCGCAGACGCAACAGTTCGTCAGCTCCGAGTCCGGGACCCAATAGCTGGGTCTCACCGTGTCCTTTATCAGGGCTGAAAGAGAAACGGTGACGAAATGATGAAAAAACAAAATCGATAAGAATAAAATACAAAAACGACGAACAAATAAATGCAAAAAAGGCAACAGCGATTACAATTCTAGTAATTGCCATAAAAGTAGTATAACGGTTTGTTTGGATTTGTTTGGGATAATAAAACTCTCGAAAGGATTATAAGTTTTGTCAGGTTTAAAAGGTTTATAAAATACAAATAAAAAGTAATAGAAAAAGTATAAACACGAAAAAAGAAAAGAAAATGAAAAACCTCCTGCGAAACAAACTCCAAGAGCGAAAATTTCATAAAATAAAATCGATCAGTTAACGAAACAACAATAATATTAGCAATGATAATACTTGACGATACAAATACAAAAAAATGATAATAAAACAAGATAGAAAAATATTCAAAACCCCCATAAGATTATAAATTGGAAAAATAAAAAAAATAATAATACGGATACAACATACAAAAAAAGAAATCCCCTCTTTAAAAAGGGAGTTCCAAGAGCGAGAATTCTACGAAATGTTCGCCTACATTTGGAATAAGTGAGAACGGTCCCGACCGCGCTCAGCGTCGAGACGACGTGTTCCGTGACCTTTCTCACGCTGACGTCCTCAGCCTCGTTGTTGTCCGCGTCCACGTGACCGGAGTTCGAAATTCGTCGGGGCGGTCCTTGTTCGTTCTCTCGATTCCGTTCCGGCGCTGCCGACACCAACGTGGTCGTAATCGATGTCGGCGTCGTTGTAATTGTCGCGTAGCACGCGTCGCACACGCGAACCGGCGTGTACCACTTTCTCGCCGGTACGGGAATCGTGCGCGACGAGCATTTCGCGCAAAAGCCCTCGCCGCATGCGCGACAATGATGCTTCGTGTCGGCGACACCGAAGATCTTCGAGCAAGCCTGACAATGCTTTATCTCGTTGTTTGGTCGCCAGTAACTCGGGGCTACCTGATCGGTGACCCACGCCGAAAGTGCCTTCGTCGGTTGGAGCGACGCGCTCGCGACTGCTTCCGTTATGTACGTCACCCCGTCGATCACCCGTTGAGCCGTGTTCTGATTCATCAGCGACGAACTCGACTGCAATTTTTTTTTCAAACAAAAAACAAAAAAAAACATTCGGAATTAAATAAGTAATTGATAAATGAAGTGTTATTGCGACTTTCCCAGTTGGCGGTTATTATTATTATTATTATTACTTTAATATTGTATAAAAAATATTATATTTTTCAAATCAAATTTCATTAATTATTAATTTATATAATCATATTTTCTATAAAAAGGCAGTAGTAATGATAATGATGATGTCGATGATAATAATACCAAGAACGACAACACCAATAATGTTGCTGCAACAATACGCAATACGAAAGGATAGAAAACAATATGACTAGCGTGCTTTTTATTTCGACAATTGCTCAAAAAAGGTGTATCAATAATTACTATATAAATATTGGGTTCGATTGTTATCATTATTATGATTGATATCCGTGATTTATTGTACGTGAACAAAAAAATGATGTACAGAAATGAAACTCACGATATTCCAGACGTGATTGATCTCGGTTCTGACTGCATCATCTTCGGGACTTTTATTGCCGTACCAGTACTGACGACTGCGGTATATCTCACCGCAGTGAGGGCACTCGATTACGTAGCCGGGCCATGCGTACCTGGCCAACCCGTACCAACCTGTCTCGCTCTGCGACTGGGTACGACTCGTAACTATCACCTCGTTGCCGTTGCTGTGACATCTCTTGCAGATATACATAACGTTCTCGTACTGATGCTGATATCGGCAGCTGACGACGTTGGACGATTCGAACGATTATTACCGATTGAATAAAACATTTAATTTTTTGATTAATCGCTTTTTTCATGTGGTTCGTTACCGAGCATCGCAGGTATGGGGTTTTCCCTCGCCTACGTGACCCATACTGTTGTTGCATCGACAGCCGCAGCTCAGGCACTTGACCGGACACGTGAAATACTGATCAGGAAAGAGGGCGCTCGGTACGCCGGTTATCTCTCCGGAAAACTTGTCGTTCAGGATCCTCAGAGTACCGTAAACGAGGCTGGGCTTTCGCGCGGATCTCACAGTCGTGTTTTCGAGCTCGTTTCTCACCGCGCATCTCAGAGGCTCGTAATCGGTTGGCGGCTTCGAAGTTTGCACCCCGACGTACTTTATCGAGCTGAACGCCTCGATTTCCAATTGCATCTCGGCGAAACGACTGCGCAAAACGTCCTCGGCGCTCTCCGTCGCGTCTAAAAAACACGACCTTTTCTTTACCTTTTATTGCGTACGGGGAGCAGCTCTTTTTTTGTATTTTTAGGTGTTTTGTTATTCCTAGTGATTTTTTTGTTTGTTCAAGTAGTTTTTAAGCGACTTCCAGTATTTTTAGGAATTATTCACGTTTTATAGCAATTTTGGATATTCTTCAGTAATTTTGGATGTGCCTAGGGATTTTAGATATTTTCAAATGATTTTTACGTATCTTCGAATGATGTTTAGTGATTTTCAGAATTTCTAGGGTTTTGTGTAGTTTATCACGAGTTTGGATATTTAGAAGTAATTTGTTGGTAGAAAAAAAAAACTTGATGGAAATTCGTTTCCGTGCGCGAACTTACTATTGATGAGGGGTCTGGTATGCCGAGTCTCGTGAAACACGATGACGCTCGGTCCGAGAGCGCTCGAGGTGTTCGGTACGCCCTCGCGTTTACCGAGGGCCTGCAGGGCCGCCTGAAAATGATGGCTGTACGCGCGCGATGCGGCCCCAAGGAATGTAAAAAGATCGCGGTGCAGTCGCTCCGAACGCGTTCTGTACACGACGATGTCCGAGATCGCCAATACTTTCAGCAACAATCTCGTACGCTCGTTCTCGTGAATTGTCACGCCTGCGTCAGTATTTACGATACTGGGGTATAGAAAAATACTTCCAAATCGTGTAAAGGAAATTTTGGAAAATATCGGCGAGAAATCGGTAAGAAAATCGGTAAGAAATCGGTAAAAAAAATCGAGAAAACAGCGGCAAATCGGTAAGAAAATCGATACGAATTCAGTTTAGAAGTGTCGGCTCAAAAATAGTTTTAAAAATCGATAAGTCGATAAAAAAATCGGTATAAAGTTAGTTTTAAAAAAATCGGCAAGAAATTGATTAAAAAAATTATCTAGAAATTAGTTCTGAGAAATCGGCATCCTTATTACCAAGGAGACCTTCGGTGTCGAGGCAAATGACATTAAGACCAGGATCAAAAGCAGCCCAAACGCCAAGGGTACAAGAACTCTGCTCGTCCGAGGTCCGAAAAATTGGAGTCCCATCGAAGAAGGTCTTGTTCAACGTATGACTCTTGCCATCTCCGGTATTCCCGAATATCGAGACGACCTTGACCTTTGTGTTAACGGGGCAATGAAGTTTCGCGTGGAATTGCTCCGCACTGGAGACCCTCAAATGTTCCTCGCCGTCTATTAGCAAGAAGCTGATCGGCTCCTCCAGATAGGCGTGCAGAGACTTTTCATCTTGAGGACGATTCTCCAGAATCACAGAGTTTCCAGAAACTGTACGATCCCTCTTGCTCGTGTCGTCTTCCTCGTCACCGAGATACTGCAGGCTCTTCATTATAGCAGGGCTATGCGATGTGGCCCCTTGTGGATTATGCCAGGACCAGTCGTGTCTCTTCGAAGGGTCCAGGGCACTCATCCTTGGTAAGCTATCTCTGACAAAACGGGATTCGAGCAATGAGTCCGGGTCTGTTTGGATTTGGGTTTGGATTTGGATTTTTCTTCATTCATTTTCAGTTTTTTTCTTTTTTAGTTGTTTTTCTTCGTTTTAGGCTTTGTTGGCGATTTTTTTTAAATTCGTTTTCAATTGTGCACGCTTTTGCAATCTTTCGCAAACAAGGAGACGGATAATGAGTTGAGATTCGTTTGAATCACTATTCTTAAATAGTATATCACAAGGATGCATTAATCCTTGATACTATTTTTACTCTTGTCCTTCGATATTTTTGTATCATTATTCAGCCTAAGAGCGAATCGACCGCGATCGTGAAATTAAATAGTGAACTCAATTGAGAGTAAACTCACACCATTTATTGGCACATAAGAGAAACGTCACTTTCGATTACTCATTGGAAACAAAAAAAAAAGTAAGAAAAGAACGGTATCATTGCAACATCACGGCCATTTCAACGACTCCGTGCTACTCTGAGGTTAGAATTTTCAATATGGCCGCCCCGCGTACGGAAAAACAAAACAAAGGTAAAAACAGCACGAAAAGAAAAACAACGCGATAACGCGTCGCCAAAAACGATGATATCGACACTTGGAAAACACCGCGAATTTCGCGTTTTTCTCGTTCACGAGGGAAGCTTCTTGGTCCCCTCGGTCTCCCCGTCCATTGTCCAATTGACGTTCATACTTGGTTGGGACATTTGTCTTTTGTCTTCGTCAGGGCGAAAACGTCACGCTTACTCGCGATTGTCCCGGTCACTGCCGGGGAGAATCCGCGCATTATTGTTCGACGCAAATGCCGGGAATGGTAGCGCCGTCTGAAGTCTGACACGCGTACTTTTGCAATCTTTACAGAACGATTCATAATTGTCGGGTTGTGCGCAATTCACGAGCGTTTTCGGTTCTTTCGATTAGAAAATAACGAACGAAAATGACCGGATTATTTTATCGATTTGCGCAACAAGTATTGTATTTATGATACAACATCATAGACGATTTTTACCGCGTGACTTTAAAAAAAGCGTTTTCTCAGCGAAAGGAATCTGCTAATTGTGAATCACCTTATAGAAGAGATTGCGACATTGCGCTCTACCTGTCCCTCGTCATTTTCATTATCGTTATCACTGCCGAATGATCATTTTTTATATCTTTAAATCCATCGTCCTTTTGTTCTTTTGTACCGGATATAACAACGAAATGGACTTCGCCTTAGTTTTTACGCTCACGTCTGTAACATTTGTTATACCAATTTCGCAATATGAGGTACTTTCGTAACTGCATTACAAATACTAATAATGTGTTGCAGCAATTGCGAGAAAACGGTAAAAAAATATGTATTGAAAAAATAAACTGCCGTTACAACAATCGGCGGTAAATAATAACGTTGAAAATATAATACTAATAAATAGTAATAATCCGTGACAACCAATTATCAAAAATGATTTTTGAAAAATACATTTTTCACTAGAAAAATCGAAATACATTTTGCTTCCAAATACGTTTTTTCCTTTTTTTTTATTATTACGTTTTTATACAATTTTTCTTGTTTTCACAGTACAGTTTACAGTATTACGTTATCTCGCGATTTTTTAAATTGATTATTTTTCTCTCTCGCTCTCTCACTCTCTCTTTCTCTCTCTCTCTCTCACACGCAAAACTAATACGGGAAGAATAGAATAGGCGAGAAAAGAAAACCAAATGGCGCAGCGAGAATCGCAATTAAAAAGAAATAAATAAATAAAAGATTTAAAAAAAAAAGAGCAGAAAAGAAAGAAACTGCGTTTGGTTGCGATGCGATTTGTTTCCCCTCATCGGAACAATGTAAATTATTGTATCGTTTTTCGATAACCCAACGAGCGCAAAGAGTAAAAAAGATCACGCGGGGTCGAGGGGAAAGATTTCTCAATAACTTTTCTTTATTTCTGTGTGTGTACGTGTGATAGGTGTTAAAAAGAAAGTCCATTTTTTTTCGGTATCATACCTTTTTCTATTTTTTATTTTTGCATTTTTTTTCATTTTTGTTTCTTTTTTGTTTTCAAGTACTGCGAAAAATAAAACTGCATTTTTCAATTTCTCAAGCCAAACAATAGTTATCTCTTTCGCTCTTTTAATTTTCACACTTATTTCCTCTCGCTCTCTCTCTCATTCTCTCTCAGGTTTTGTTAAATGTTTAAAGAGCCCGGGCTCCATTTTTTTGCAATGATTCTCGACTGTAATATCGACATTAATAATAATAATAATAATAATAATAATAATAATAATAATATATGAAGAGGCGAATAAGAATCGCACACTCGAGAAAATTTGTAAAATCGACACGCACTCGCACACACACACACACACACACATACACACACATACAATGCGGCAGGCGTACGTTTATTTTCCTTTTGCAACAAAACATAGAACAATCGAAAAAAGCGCAAACATTGCGAAAGTAACGATCCATGAAAATTGAGTTACAAACGAATAAGTTTCGCTTAGTTACTTTTGTACATTCAATTTTCACAGATGCGTTATCACTGTTATTATTTTCGACGTTCGGAGTAAAACAATAAAAAGTGAAATAAAGATGGAATTAAGAAAAAAAACAGGGGTGAGAGAGAGAGCGAGCGAGAGAGAGGGAGAGAAAGAGGAAGAGGGATACAGAGAGAGGGAGAGAGAGCGAAAAAAGACGGAAAAAACGGAGACATCGAAAAATATTTATATAAAAATAAATACTTTTAGAGAAGCGAGACGGGTTGATGAGCGGGATCTTCCTCTCTCTTTCACCCTCCCTCTCTCTCTCTCTCTCTCTCTCTCTTTCTCATCTTCGTGATATTTTATGATACGTATTTTATTTCTTTGTCCCTTCCTCTCTTCTCCCGTTCTCTCCATTTTCTTTTAATTTATCGATTTCCATATCGACTCCCTTTTCCGTTTCATTTTTCATTATTACAATTCTTCACTTCCGGTTCTAATGTTTCACGTTTGTTTTTTGTTTGTTTTCTTTTTTTTCGAATGATTTTCGTTTTTCTCTCTTGCGCGCGCCTCTCCGTGTACAATAAATAAATCAAATAAATAAATAATTTGCTTGGCTCGTGCCCTGTTTACCTCTCTCATCCCTTTGCCCTTTTTGTTTCTCTCTTTTTTCTCTCTCAATGATTTTTTTCTTATTCGGCAACCGCGACATTTAAATTCGTTTTACAAAAAAAATAAAGAGGAGTTTGTTTTTTTGCGGCTGGTGAACTTTCGCTCTCGCTTGAGGGATCGCTGTTCGTCGCGCGGAGCGTCTTGTAAAAAAATAGGCTTTTCTTTTTCCCTCATCCACCGTTTCCGTTTTCTTCTTTTGCTCGTTCTCTCCGCTTTATTTATTCGTCGTGGTCGTTTTTTTTCTCACTTCGTATTTACCGCCATTTTTTTATTCGTTCCTTTCTTTCTTTTTTTTCGTTTACAACTTCGATCGAAAATTTTTCGGTTTCGTTCGAAAAGAACCAAAATTCTCGCGACGTTTTGACGTTTACTCCGCTTCGTGTTTCTCTTCTTTTTCTCTCTCTTCATGTTCCCACTGGCACGTTTACAAATTCTTCTTTTTTTCCTTTTTTTTTTCGTCGTTGTTATTGTTGTTGTGGTGATTTTTTCTTTTGGCACACGGCTCAGCCAAAGGCCGTCACGAATTTTTCGCGTTTTTAGGCAATAATCACAATAATAATAATAATAATAATAGTAATAATAATATTAATATCAATATTAATGATAATAATATGCATAATGATAATATTAATAATAATAATGGATAATATTAATATTAATAATAGTGTCTCTGCGCGAGGTATTTCATATCCTTAGGCATACTTTTTTTTACCCTTTTTTTTCCCTTTTCGCTTTCATCCCGCAACCCTTCCCCTCGCTTGCTCGAAACTCGAAGATGCTACTCAATCGTTCTTTCCTTCTTTTCCTTTCAGTTTGTGCGTACACGTCGAGTCGAGAACGTATTTTGGGTTTATTTAAAGCAAGAGAGAAAGAGAGAGATAGGGAGAGAAAGAGACGAGGAATATGACAATATTTGTTGAACCTTAAAAGTTAATGCGGCACAAAAGAACGAACACAAGAAAAAGGTAATAGAAGAGGCCACAGGGGGGGGAGCATTTTTTTAATTCGAATTTTTCTTGGGTTCGAGAGAGTCGTTTCTTTGTCTTTAGAACCCTCTGGGTTTGATATATATATTTGAAAAAATTTCATTAAATTTTTATAAAATATCTGTTAAAGTAGAAATTTTTTAAAAAGTTTTCTTTTCTGTTGATTTTTCCAAGTTTTTTATGAAAATGGGAAATTTTTTTGAAAATTTTCTATGAAAATGGAACTTTTATTTCGAAATTCCCTATGAAAATATGAATTTTATTTGAAAATTTTCTATAAAAGTGGGAAAATTGAAATATTTCGGTCTCGTATTTATTTCCGTTCTCTTTGTATTTCTCATGATTTTCTCTCTATTATTATTGTGCGTTCAGAAGTTTTGCGAAATATTAAGAGAACAGATTTCGTGGGTATGGTTTTTTGTCCGATCTTGGATTCCGCCTACCCGCGACGGAAATTTACTCCTCCTCTCGATCTTTCTCCCTGTCTCCTCGTTCCTCTTCCTCTTTCTCTCTCTCTCTTTCTTCGATTTCGTTTTCGTTTCACTTTTCTCTTCTTCTTCTTCTTCTTTTTCTCCTATGCCTTATTCGTTTTGCATCGTTGCATTCCTTTACAGATCGGATTCGCCGTAAAGAGCGGTGGAGAACGAGCGATAGTCGAGGGCTCCCGGCTGGGCGTTTTGTCCCTTGTACGGTGGCATACGTTGAATGCAGTATTCGGCTTGGTCAGGCGGCAATTCCCTCCTCAGTTCGTCCGCCAGGATGTACGGCTGCAACGATACGTATAGATTTATACCGATTTCTGAAGAAAAATACCGATTTCCAAAAAATACCGATCGCCAAAAATATTCAGCGATCTTCGTAAGAATACCGATTTCAAAAAACAAATACTGATCTCCAAAAAAAATTAGCGTTCTTCATAAGACGCTCCAGAAGATACCGATCTCCGAAAAAAAAAAACGATTATCACAGTGATTTAAAAAAAATGTATCAATCCCTTCAAAAAAATATAGACATTCAAAAGATTCCGATTTCCACAATAAAAGACAAAAACAATCGCCATAAGAATAGCGATTTCCAAAAAAAAAACTCCGACCACCCCAAAAAATTCTGATCTCGGAAATAGCGATCTCCAAGAAAAATACCGATCTCTGCGATAATACCCATGTTCATGAGAATACCGATTCAAAAAATAAAAATACCAATCCCAAGAAGAAAAAAACGAGAGGACGATTCAATGCCTTACCTTATCACCAGCGAGAATACGGAAGCTGTCGATGACCTGTTCGGCGGTGTCAGTATCGGTCGATTCCCTCGTCATGAAGTCGAGGAACGCGTCAAAGTGTACGTAGCCGGAATTGTTCGGATCGACGATAGCGAGTATACGCTGGAAGTCGATGTCACCCTGTCGATCCTTACCGATCGAGTAGCCCAACGAGACGAGGCAGGACTTGAACTCATCGGGCGCCAAACGACCGGTGCGATTTTTGTCGAAGTGATTGAAACTGCTACGGAACTCGTTCAACTGTTCCTGCGTTATTCCCTGTAACGACGATTGATTGATGAGAAAAAAAGCAAACAAAACAAAAAATGCTTAAAAAAGTGTTGTTCGGGTTTGAATGAGTTTTCGCTTGAAACGACAAGCGCGTTGTACCTTTGAGTCTCGCGTGAGAATTTGATTCTCGACCTCGTTGATGTTGCGATTGATCGAAGTCAAGAGTTGCTCCCAGCCGACCCTCAGAGTTTCCATCGTGTACTGGGTGTAACGATTCTCAAAGATCATTCCCTCCTGAACCGCCTGATGGATCTTCTCGAGTTCCTCGAGATGAGCCTTGTACTGATAAACCGCCTGTTCGTATTCCTTGAGCCGATGCAACTGATCCTCGAGAGTGCCCTGAAGACCGAGGCCGATCGCGGTCACCGCGTCCAACTGGCGCTCGATCCAAGGACCCACGGCGTTCGCCTTCTCAGCGAATTGTCGACGCAACAGTTCGTTGTCTTAATTTGATCGATGACGAATCGCGTCGCCAGAGTTCAGGAAAACAAAAGCATACGGCTTGCCGTTTCGATAAACGTTCGAAAGCGAGACATTGAAAAAATAAATCGATGAAAAATACGACCAAAAAAGCGACTGATAACTGTTAAATCTTCTTTTTCTCGAATGATAGAAAAAACAACGACTGAGACGAAAAAGAAGACAATTCACATAAATTATATTAAAATAGAATCAAAGAATTAAAAGTGTAATAAAGAAAATTAAAAATTAATAAATAAAGTAATAAAATAAAAGCAAACAGGATCTTCAAAGTAAACAATTATCGCAGAGAAATCCATAATGAAAAGATTTAACTCATAGAATAATCGAAAGAATGACGTTTTTTCGAGCGGAAAAAAAAGATCGAACTCTCAAAACGTATTTTTGATGCTTCGAAAATTTCAGGCATACAATTCAAATGAAACGTAAAATTAAATCGACTCAATATTTTCCTTTAAAAATTAAAGAAAAAGAAAGTATGTAATATACTAATAAAATAGACAAAATAAAAAAAGTAAAATACGTTTATAGAAAAAAAATGTATCTTTTAACCCAACACACACTTTTGATACCGAAGTCATGAAATTATAAAAAATTAGAATTATTAAAACGTACGTGAATATAAAATAAGAATAAACGAATTTTCGTAAAAAAAGGATACTTTGCTGTTTGCGAAGCTCAGCCGCGAGAGTTCCATCTCTCTGAGGCACCAACTGCCTCACGTCGCTCCATTTCTTCGTCAAATCCTGTCCGAAACAATAATTACCATTTTAGCATC
This sequence comes from Ophioninae sp. B BG-2022a, assembly GCA_030522765.1. Lineage (NCBI taxonomy): Eukaryota > Metazoa > Arthropoda > Insecta > Hymenoptera > Ichneumonidae > Ophioninae sp. B BG-2022a. The sequence continues at coordinate 32,652 of JAPYZJ010000316.1, forward strand.
AGTGTGCAACCAAAGTTTCGTAGAAAGAGTATTCATCATGTATTTTCGAAGCTAAATTTGACAAAAATGTCAATGAAAAAGATTTGTGACGAGAAAAGTGGCTGAATGATGTATATGAAATTACGAGAGCGGTGAGGGTGGTGTAGGGATTCTCGAGGCCTCCGGGTATCTGGAATTGCTTGACGATCGACTCGACTTCCCGGACTAAACCGACAATCGAGTTGTACTCTTTGTCGGCTTCGCCGAGGGTCGCCTTGAACGCGGCGTGGGCGTCCATCAGACCCTGTATCTCCTCCATCGTGTGGACGATGAACATGTCGACTAGATCCTCCCGCGTTCCATCCAACCAATTGTTGAACGGCTACGAAACAAAAAAATCATTTCGTTACTTCTCGGCTTGTTCAAACCTTTATTGAATTTTTATTGAAAACAAAATTTGAAAAAACAAAACAAAACGTGAAAAGCACAAAAAAATCTTTGAACGATATAGTAGAGAAAACGAAGAAAATAAATCGTATCGTGACTCACAGCTGCGCGTTTCGCGAACTCCAGGTGCAGCACGTCGATCTTCTCGAGGATGCGCTCGGCCTCGTCGAGGGCCTGGCGCCTGCGCTGGGTCAGAGTACCCAGGCGATCCCACTGGTCACAGATACGCTGGCATCGCGCGTTCACCGATGCGCTATCGTGATACTCGAGGGTGCTTCGTACCGGAAATGCAATAGAAACATAATGGATAAGACGAATAGTTTGATAAAGTTAATACGAAATTATGATGATGATCATTGAATAAGTATGATAAATCATAACGACCATTATCATCATCATAAATAAATTGAATGAATCATGACGATCGTCATCATCACATACAAATGAAATAATTGAGTAGCAGTGTTAATGATTTTTACGAGAAAAAAACTGACCCAATACCGATGCAAAATTGAATCCCCGAATTTATCCTTTTAAAAGTTGATTTCCAAAAAAACGTTGAAACACGTAATTCTTCATATTCAACGAAAAAGCCAAATATGATTTTTCATAGATTTTGCTTGAATCATTATTGATTTCCGTAAAAACTTAAATCCTCAATTTTATCTCCTTACGAGGAGAATTTTGATAAATTATTTCTCGGCGGATGCTTACGTCATAAAAGTCACTTCCCATCCAATTTTTTATCTAAATTGAGTGGTTTTCGGCGGAACGGCAATGAGTCAGTCACTTAGTCCGTTATGACAAATTATATATATTTATATATATATATATATAATTAATACAAAATAAATTATTGAATAAAAAATGAAAAACTGTTGTACTTGAGTTCCTGAGCGATGGCGGCGATTTGCTCGACGCGATCCTGATGGGCGGCTAGATCGGACTCGAACGCCTCATGCTTCTTCTTGAGGGCTTTGAGCTCATTGAGCTTGCACTGGCGGAAGTGCTGGGAGGTGAGCATCTCCTCTTTACCGGCGGTCCAATCCTCGTGCGCGTCAGCCTTGTGCTTGAACTTCTGGGCGAGATGCTCCAGCCGCTCGAGGCGCATCATTTCCGAGAGGAGCCACTCCTCGAACGATTTTTCGCCCAGCTCGAGACCTTCCAACGAATATTGAAAAACGTCAATAAGATTAACAAAAAATTTTATTTTTGCTTGGAAAAAAATTAGACCAGACAAAAGAAGTAAGCATTTCAAATATTCAAACGACCTTGAAGACAAAATTATTACGAAAAATTATTTTTTTTCGTCATGAAAGCCAAGATAAAAAATGTTTTAAAGCATTTGAAGGACATTGGAGATAAGGAAAATTATTGTTGAAAGTTTTTTTTTATTACGAGGAAATTTAGTACAATAAATCGTTTTTTATAAACTTTGAAGGACATTGAAGAGAATGGAAATTATTTTAAAAAATTCGTCTTTCATTATAAAAGAATGTAGACCAACAAAAAATATTTGAACGACCTTGAAGAGATCTGAGATTATTTTTGAAAATTATTTTCGTTTTTATTGCGAAGAGATCTAGCTGAGAGAAAATTATAAACATTTTAACGAAATTTTGAAATCATTTACGAAGATGATTTTCTTATTGAAAAAATTGAGAAAATGAAATGATTGAAAACGAACCCTTCCAAGCCTTGTTGATGTCCGAAACCATTTTGCCCTCGGTCGGCATGTAGGCTGGTCGATTGCTCAACCTGAGCTTCGTTTGTAACGTATTAAAGTTCGTCTCGAGTTTCGCCTTTTGCTCGACCCTTGGTGGCTTGTGCTTACGACGATACGTCCTGTACTCTTCCAATTTTTTCTGACATCCGGCTAAAGAATTGTCGGTTTGGCGGCTCGCGAGCCACGGCATCGTGCGCCTTATCCACTCGAGCAAATCCGAAGCCAAACGCTCGTACTCCTCCATCAGCCTCTCGTTCTCCTGATTCACTTTCAGCACTTTGCAAATTCTGTTCGCTGCTGTTTCCGCCTGTCCCGTCAATTTTACGTAGAAAAACAGTTGAAAACAGAAAAAAATAATGAAATCAGTCTCGATACGGGGCCCACTGATATCGGTGTACAGGGTGATTCAATCCAAGTTTTTGAGACCCAATATATTTTAAAAAAAACTACTAATCTAGTTGACAAATACTTTTAAATTTGTTGCGTCGAAAAATTCAATATTTAAAATAAAAATTTATAAAAAAATGAGTTTTCACAAAATTTGCATTTAAAAAATAATCTACAATATCTTAACAATTTTACAAGATTTTTGAAAAATTAAGCGCGGTTTGAATCGAAGTTGTCGAAACTCAATGCATTTTTGTTTACACGTATCGCGTTGACAAATATTTTGAAAATTTGAATTTTTGCGTCTTGAAGTTTCCTCATTTTCATAGAATTTTTTTTACGTTTTTTCTTAGGAAAAAATGTCTTTGGAATAGATTTTTTTTGACAGAAGAGAATCTTTATAAAACAGTTTTTGGACCACCCTGTATATTTTTCGCTGTTTAGTGCTGAAAAGGCGATTGAATTTTTTTCTACTCGAATTGAAGGACTTTTCCCTAGGAAGGGCTTTTCTCTAGAAAGTCCATCGTTATCGTCATTCTTAAAAATCAATTTACAATCTTTAATTTAATAAAAATGAACTTTAACTTTCAATAATTATCAACACATTATGAAACTTTTATTTATTTATTTGCATCGATAGACTTCTAGAAGCCTTGTGATATTCTCATCACAAAAAAACTTCTGATATCCTCATAACAAAGAAAAAAATGAAAAATTTGAAATACGTTTTCACGATTTAAAGAATATCCATGTTTGCCCAAAAGTTTCAATTCTTCAATCTTCTTTCCAACAATTTTAGTATAAACGCAAAAGCGACGTGCAGCGAGGGGAAAATCTCCAGAGGCGATTATCATTATCTTTATCAATACAATCAATTTTTTTTTAATTGGTTAATTTTTCTGGTTAAAAGGTAGCTCCACCGGTTGTGAAACTTCGACGGAATTCCGACTCGAGTCTATGCAGGTTTTCCGGTATTTGCGGCGATTTAATTTCTCAAATGTTGGACGAAAACTTTTTCGAAATCTTGAACAATTACCGACCAATCGCGCCGATCACGAATTTCCTGAGACTTTTGATGGATTGAAACGATTAAAGTGACAAAAAGCGTGCTTCCAATATGGCTACGCAGAATTTTATCACTCTAAGACGTGACATTAGCCAAAAATTTTATTTTCCATCATTTTCTTCGTCATTGATTAAAAAAATTTGATTAGAAGGCAGTATCGTTCGTTTGACATTGATTTGACATTGTCAGATAAAATTTGGTGAATTTCCGAATATTTCCGTTTGAAAAATCCGTGGGAACCTACTTTACCGACTCTGTCGTACCGACCGAACCCGAGTAAAGCTACCTCTTAAACCCAATACGCACACACCTTCTGGGCACCACTGAAACAATGGTAGTACGAGGACACGTAGGTCATCACGGCCCTCTCGTCCGGCATAGCAGTGTTTCGCATGTCTACAAAACAAAAAATCATCTCCGTCGAGAAAACTCAAACCATGCCTTGTTAGAGCGCGTTTAAACTCTCATTTTTGTCGTTCCTTTTTATTGGTCGGGCGCAGGGGCTGGGGAGAGGTTTGAGGGTGCGTGTTTTTCAGTTGGATGGTGGTCGAGTGGATGATTTTTATCCTCCGATGAAAAAAAAAAATGAACGTCACGAAAGTCAAATTATTACGCAAAATTTATATCAACGGTAACAATAAATTTAATTTTCCTTCAATTATTAATCGATTTTTTAAATTTGTTTATTCATTCATATTAAATGAACATAAAGAAATAAGCTTAAAAAAAGAATTTTCAAGTTTATTGTGTGAATGGATTTACGAAACAATCATTTTTATGATCTTATTGCAAAATTATAATAAATCGTAGTGAACGTATTTGTTCACGATTTTTGTCATTCGAATTTGATAATAGAAAAGAAAATGTTTATGATAATTTGAATTAGAATAAACACTTTCGCCGAGGTGAAGAGAATCTAAATATTATTTATTGATCGAATTGGTAAAGCAATGCGATCAAATAATTAATATAAATATCGAACTATTGTCATTAAGAACTATTATTATTATCATCAAATTTATCTTATTATTTATTATCTCTAGAATAATCGTTATCAGTTATTCCAATAATTGATGATAATTAATAGTATTAATTATTATTATATCATTATCATTAGTGCTATTAAATTATTGACTAAACAAATAAATGTAAAAAATCAATAACCATGAAAAATATTGCTAAATGAATTCGATGTAGCTATCATTGTTGTTATTTTATTTTCGAATTTATTGAGTCTCCTGATAATTTCATAAAAAAATAATAATTCGATTTTCGTGCGTTTTTTTCGGGAAAATTCCAGTGCTGTTAGATTCAAGCGCAATTATACACGTTCCAAATTCTTTCTCGTTGATTAATCGCGAAAAAAAAGAAAGAACGGGAGCAAAGAGAGTAACAAAAAAAAAAAACGAACGGACGGCGAGCAGCAAAAATCGGGGGCGTAAAAAAAATCACATTTCACAGAGAAAAAAAAGTGAGCGATCAATCGAAGAACAAGGCGGCTCATTTTTTTGGTTTTCGCTGACCTGCTGGGCACCCTGGAAAGCGTGGTAGTAGCAGGACACATAAGTCATGATCGCCCTTTCGTCCGGCTTGGGAGTGTTGATCAAATCTACGTATCGAAGTATTCTTGAGTTTTTATGTTTTCCGTTCGAATGACAAAAAAGATAGAAAACAATGGCGGATGAGAAACGTAAAAAAAAAGGTAAAAAAATGGGAAATACGAAAAGGGCAACGATGGAAAGAAAAAGGAAACTAAAGGGAGAAATATTTCGATCAAATAGAAAATTAGAAAAGGAATAATGAAAAATAATTTAAAAAAAGGGGGATATGAGGGTAACGCGAGACACGAACAAATGGATTTAAAAAAAGGATAATAACGAGAGCTACGATGAAGGAAAAAAGAGAAAAAAACCGAAAAAGCACAAATAAAAAATGTAAAACAAGAAAACGAAATGAAAGAAAAACTCCACAGAGAGAATAAAAAAAAAGAGGAATCCAAGGGGAAAAAATAATTCGAGGAAAAATCGAAACGTGAAAATGGAAAATTGACAAAAAGAGGAAAAAAAAAGATGAAGAAGAAATAACAAAAAATAAAAAATAGAAGACGAAAGGGGAAAAAATATTTTAACGAAATTAAGAAACAAAAATATGAAAATCGGTGAAAAAAATTCAAGAAAAATTATACAGGACGAATAAAAAGTGTGAAACAAAAACTAAAAATTACAAGAAGAAAAAACATGAAAAAGGGATCCGAGAGGGCTGCAGTGATAAAAATGAAAAAAGAAAATGATTGGGGAAGTTCGATTCGTACGAGCGGAAACGTCACCAGAGAAATTTCGTAATCTGAAAAACGTGTTTCATTTTTGAATTTAGGATGATCGAATCGATATTTGCTCGGTGTCCTCTTACCGTCCGGATCCAACATTCTCGGTATGTCGAGATACTTTTCGGCGACGTCGAAAGCCGTGTTGAGATTCTCAAGGGGATTGTCCTTGCTGAGCTTGTTGTAGTCAATGAGATCGGGACGATGCCGATGTATGAGGGCGCAAAAGGCGAGGCCGTCCTTGAACGAGAGATGGAAATTTTGTACGTTCACGTTTTTGTACGGTGCAGTTTTCCTCTGGCACCATAGCAACAATCCCTCCTTAGCCGTCATTTCCTCCACCGATATGTCCTGTATCGCGAAACGCAGAATTATCGTCCAGATCATACCGAGGGTCATCTTCAAATTCCCGTCGACGATTTCTGCACGCCACGTCGTTTGTTGTGTCCGCGAGATCGAGAGAGAGAGAGTGAGCAAACCCAAACAGACAGACAGAGAGAGAGACAGAGATCAGAACACAACGACGATAACAACAATTGCATTTTTTCAATTTACCAATTTTCAACGAGTACTGAAACAGCGGCGAGTCTTGTCGAGTAAAAATAAAATAACATTTTTATCAGGTGATATCTTTGAAACACACTTTTTTTTTTCTGGAGATAACAATTTTCGAGAAAAATTGGCAATTTATGAATTTAAAACGAGAAAAAATATCAAATCTCGTCACACGCAAAAATTACAACATTTTTGGTGAAAAAAACATGGTGTGATTTATTTTCAAAAAGCGTATTCAGTATTTGGGGAAATTAATTAAAAAATAACTTCGTTAAGGTTATTCAGGATTATCGTTTGAAAAATTTATTGAAAAATGGTTTTTTAAATTATTTATCAGTAAATTCCATGTTGAGTTCACGAATTTCTTCATTTTACGAATATTAAAAAAAAAGAGGTGGAAAGCGAAACTGAGTGTTTTGAGATAAAAGTTCTTTCAATTAATTTCAAAACGCTTTGAAATTTAAATTGAACTTAATTTTTCAATTAATTTAATTTGGGTTTGAGTATTTAAAGGATTTAATTTTAAGATTTGAATTGGAAAAGGTATTAAATTATTGATCATCTCATAAGTTCACGAAATTCCTTGTTTTTTATAAAGACTTTGCTCTCATTTGCGTTCCTTTGACGCCGAGAATTGTCTCCATGAATTATTGAATTATTTCATTGTATAATAACTATAAATTATCGCTTATAATAATAATAACTTTATAGTAATTAATAACGCGATGAAATTATTCAAGAATTTCGATAATCTGAAAAAGTATTTAATTATTTAACTATAAATAATTCAATTTATTTTTAAACTCAATATGAAAAAAAAAACATTGAATTATTAATTTCCTCTGAACATTTCTGATTTATTTCCAAATGAAATTTCGAAACGAGATTGCCGGAAAATTTTTGTTTTTTTTTTCATAATTTTATAGAATGGAGGATAACGAATGACTGGACGAACCTTCGGCACCGATGGACACCAGTTTCACGCCCTTGCTCGCTATGTAATCCAGGGCTTTGTTCACATTGGCGATCTTGTGGAAGCGCATTTTGCCGCGATCGGGCCTCGGCAGGGTCTCACCGGATATCACCTCCAGCAGGAGCATGAGCTTGAGACCGTTCCGGAAGTCGTCCTCGATCGAGTCGATCGCGGTCCCGGCTTTGCGCAGATGCGAGTTGCACCATGCTGTGAACGTCTGAATAAATAAATACACTTTTTTTTATATGCCCATTTCTATTCGTTAATATTTAATATTTTTCAGTCGTCAAATAAAAAAAAAACCTCGTCGAATAAAAAAATTCATATCAAAATATGAATTCATAAATACCCTTTTTTTATACGCACATTTCTATTGGAATTTTTTAATTTTTGATTTTAATCGTCAAATTAAAAAAAAACTTTGGCAAATAAAAAGTAACGTAAACATTCGATCGTTTTTTCGACATAGTATTTTAACCTATAAGTGCATGCTGGATCAATCTGACCCATGAAGTTTTTCGAAATTGTTGTATTTCGGGAAATATTCATTTTTTATTTATTTTGTAGAGGTTTTTTATAGTAAATGATCCATATATAATGGCCCTAAATTTGGTTTGAAAAAACGATAATTAAACGCTAAAACATTCGCTAAAAGTGGGTCATGCTTTGGAAAATACGTACTTACACGAAAAAAGTTATGGGTCAAAACGACCCAGTATGCACTCGAAAAAGTGCATACTGGCGTTTTAAGACCATTTTTCGAATCCCTTCCCGCATACATAAATCTTTTTTAAACAAATTTTTTTTTCGTTGGTCAGATAAAAAAAATCCAGGAAACTAAAAAAGTCTAGAAATTTAATTGCTTCTTACAATAACTTTTATCAATCCCTCCGCCCTTTTTAAAAAATCCCTTTACATATATATCTCTCACATTTATATTTTAAATTTCCATTTTACACAAAAACCTAGTCAAATTGAAAAAAACGTATAAATTATATTTTTTCACGATACATTTTTGTCAAGCCTCGAGTCTCTTTAAAATTATGAAGGGGCATTAAGGCGTTTGCGTCGAAGCGTGAAGGAAAATACGACCTGCTTTTTTCGTCGTCTATTTTTACATCTTTAAGATTCATTTTCAACGTAGGCTGAGAAACTGAATTCCGAAAAAAAAATTGTCCATTTCGACGAAGCCAAATTAATATAATTTTCCAACATACGTAAAGAATATTTGTCTTCCTCCTTCTTTTTCGTCTATCAGTTTTCTTTTCCTTCTTTTCCTTCTACCGTTCGAATGAAAAAAAAAAAGGAACGAGAAACCTTCATCAACCGGTCGGCGTATTATCGCCCGGAATCGAGAGTTTTTCGAGGTACGATCATCCGCGTGTCTTGTGCGCGGGGTATATTTTAGTAACGACCCCGATCCCATCGTGCTATATATATCCGGTGTCCCGATTCTCTCGACATGGTCTTTGGTGTTTCTCTCTTCTGTCTTTTCCTCTCTCTCTGATACGTATCATATTATAATGGTATAATAATAATAATAATAATAATAATAATAATAATAATAATAATAATAATAATAACCATTATTATTATCGTTAATTGGTTTATTTATTATTCTTGTTTTGATATATATCAAAAGTAGCAAATAATAGTAATAATATACAATGTCTATTTTTACGTCAACAAAAAATGTAATATTTTGTATATGGGACAAAATTATAATAATTATTATCATTATTTCTGACAACAATAATAATTATTCTTTCGATGAAACTCGATAGTGTTTTTCATTTTTTTTTTCTTGCTCTCAAACAAAAATGTATTTTAGTTCATAATAATGAACGAAAAACGAGCTGTGTTAAAAAAAAAACAACATAATTTTCGATATTTGTCAACATTTCTCTGCAATTTTTCAATACCGTGGTTACAATAAAAAAAAAGAAGAAAATAGCTCGCGGTCACATTCGTGGATGGCTAAAAAAAAAGAGAGTCTATTTTCCTTCAGTGCTTTTTTTATTTTTTTCTCCCTTGTTTTTTTTTCGTTTCGTTTCGTAAACACATTTTTTTCTCCAGTTTCTCGGACGGTTTCGCGAGGCCTCGGGATCGCGTGGAGGGGACAACGCAGTCCAAGGGGCGCGTAGCGTAGTGGGGGTAGAACGTGGAAGGGGAACGCTCGGCGAAGAGTGGGGGGAGAGTGGCGAGCGAAGCGCGAGAGTGGGGGAAGCCCGTGAGCGCAGCCGGATGGTAGTGGGGGCCAGGCGGGGTAAGGGGAACGCACCAATATCGCCTGAAACTTAATACGGGCAGCGTTAGAGCGACGCGGGCCAAAATTGGACATGAGCCACCCTAACCTCAACTAACATAAGCGCGCGGCGTGCGCTTTTGCTTTTCTCTCTCTCTCTTTCTCTCTCTTTCTCCCTCGATCTTCGAGTTCTATTTGTAAAACATATCGAGTCCTCCCTCGCGACGCGATTTCCCGTCGTCTAGTCGAGAAACGCCGTCGAGGACTTACCTCCTCTCCTTACCGTTCCACACCTACCCCTTTCGCGCCCGGCTATGGTTTCCCCCCTCTCCCTGCGAGCATTCGCGGACGTCGCGCGGATTTAAAAATGCTCCCGTTTTTTTTTCGAGCGGAAAGATTTTTTTGTGAACTTAATAATAATCGCATTAATGCAGACAGACGAAATAATACAAACTAAAATTGGAAAATTATGAAAAGAAAAGCCGAGGAATATTCTTTCGCGTTGGAAAAATTATTCATTTGTTTGAGTTTGTCGAGTGAAAAAATTATATGAAATCACATCAAATTATTTAAAATGAAAATCATAATAATAATAATATGAGTAATAAAATAAAATAACATAATAAAAAAACGACATTAAAATATGGAAACTGCCACCGAGGAAAACTCTTCTACCGTTGCAAAAATTATTAACATTTTTCTTCGGTTAATAATATAACAATAATAATAATAATAATCATATCTTTATTAAAGATAATATTACTAATAATAAGAAAAATAATAAAATTAATGAAAATCGAAGTAACAAAATTGCAAAAAACGAGGTGGACACTTTCCATAGCAAACATTATTTTGTATTGTTTGTTTGGGTTCGGAATGGAAAATATGTTAAAGAGTTTTCAGCGTTGAATAGATAAATTTGTATGAAAAGAAGAAAAAGCGCTTTGTTACGTACAAATGTAAAGTAATCGGGAGAAAGGGAACGTGCGGTTGTGCAACGAGCCGGCGCCGTTCGGCGTGCATACGTACAGACATACACGCGTCCTAAATTGCAACATGGCGTCGTTATTTGATGTCCTGCGATCGCGAGAGTTTTATACCAGGCTTATGGTATTCGTTCGGGCCGTTCACTTGCCCCTTTTCAACGGTCGCGCATTTGATAGAACGTTCGGAGAACGAAATACTTCACTGATAATAATAACAAGTACAATCACGAAAATAACAACAATAAGAATGATAACAACGATTGGAGTCGCGACGACAAACGACGAAAATGTATATTTTTGTTTCTCGTTCACCCAATCCGCAAAAATGCGGACTCGTTAGTCACGACTGGACTCATTGAGAGATTAGGTAATTAGACGAGATCGACTCGACACAAGCCAAACGCGTTCGATTTTTTTCTTTCACATTCCGAATACGTAATATAATGAACATTGACTTATTATTTATTAGGAATTCAATTAAATTCAATTCAATTAATCCCCAATTATAAATCATTAAAATTGATTCACAATTATTAATTAGGAATTCAATTATCGTAATTAGGCATTTAATTAGATTGAAATAGATTAGTAACTATTAATAAGGAACTCAATTAAATTATAAAAAATTAATTATCCAATTTACTTGGAAATGGATTTTAAATATGTAAGTATCATATATAAAAATATATTTGCAGTTCGCATTAATTATAGAAATTTGCGCGTTATGAATAATTACGAATTGGTCCAGCAATAATCACGAATAATTTTGGATTTTTGCTAATCCCCAGAAATGTCTTGGAAATTTTCATTTCTAGGGGGAAAAAATTAAAAAAAAAGAAATCATCCGACAAAATTGTTTCAGAATTTTTGAAACGGTAATCGAAGCGCGCTGCGTCATTTACAAAAATGCACAGTTAGGATTTTACTGAACTTCCCATTCACCTGCGCCCTTCCTCACCCCACCCCACCGCGGACACGCTTCCCCGCTTGTTCCCTGACACGAGTGTCGCAGAGCCGACGAGCTCCCCCCCCCCCCCCCCCCCCCTCCCGCCGCCCGCCGCGATTCTTCTCCATAAATAAAAACTCCGACGTGTATCCATTGGGAGCGCGGAGACCCGCCCGGTTCGACCATCCTCGCGCGTCCAAGTGTCAAAACTCGCCGATCGGTGAAACGGGAATTTATTCTTAGTTTTTGAAAAAAGAAAGAAGGAAAAAAAATCATCTTCGAAATTGAATGGTATCTTGCGGTATTTCGGTCATCGACGGTGGACCGTTTCGATTCTTTTAAAAATTGCAGCAACAATAATTACGATTAAAATAATAACAATTAATCGGTAAATTATTTCAAAGCCATAATAATTTTTTTAATTCGTAGTATAAAAATTGAATCATGATATTGAATAAACGGAAGAAATAATTAATAATTAAATCAGTTAAAGCTTAATGACATGATTACAAATAATGTTTATCGTTTTGTTCTTTAATTACGATTGCCACTGCGACAGTAATAATAATACTGTAGCAACAACAATAATAACTTATTTGTAATGCGATCATCAATTCGTTACTAATAATACAATTATAATTAAAATACGTTTCGTTTTCGAACAAAAAATGAAGAAAAACGTAATTTTCAAAATGGAAGGGAATCTTTCGGTATTTGAGCTGCCGATCATCGACGACTTAGATTTTTGTAAAAATCGAGACAACAATAATGATAATAATATTGATAAAAATGATCGTTTTACGATAACATGCAGTTAAAATTATAAAATAATAATTTCTTATTAAATAAATAAAGAACTCATCTTTTGCTTTAGAACAATAATTTGAACAATAATTTGTATTGATAGAATATTAAATAAGAATTGATCATATAATGTTAAATAATTTTATTGCAACATGATTGTTATAACAATAACGATAATAACAATCATTCTGAAATTTGCGATGATCATAATGATAATAATAATGATAATAATAATGAAAGAAAACGTCGATAAAAAAATTATGATGATAACAACGTTCTTTTAAATCCTCGCCCCTTCTTCTCCCTTTTTTTTCTTTCCACGTTCCACGGTTCGAGAGTGGGGCGGGGCGAAGGGCCTCAAGGTCCCCAAGGTCGAGAATGCTCGACCTTGGGCACTGGAGTAAGCGAATAATAAGTCAAGGTCAACTTAGCTCAGAGTTAGACATTTTTCGTTCTCCAACTTCTTCGCGCTTCTTCGCCACACGCCACTTTTTTTTTTGTTTTCTTTTACGTTTTTCCGCTGATGAAATGTTCGGAATATTTCTTTTTTTTTTACTATTTTTTCTTCACTTTGAGCACGTTTCGAGCCCCCCCTTTTTTATGGGAAGTGTAACGGTGATTACGACAGTGATAGTTTGCCCTCGATGAAAACCCAATATTTGGTCGGGTAAACACGCTGAACGGAGATTTATAACCGGCTTCGTTTCAGCCATTCGTAAAATACGAATTTTTCGTTTTCCTTTTATTGTAGCTTTTTTTTTATTACGAAATCCGCAGGTTGAAAGTTTCTCCGTGACAACGCCGAGAGATCGATGTACGCGGTCGACAAATTCTTGAAAATGTTGCGGGATGAATCATCATTGAATACAGGAAGCGATAATGAGCGTAAAAATAAAAGGAAAAGAACGCGCGCTGACTCGAAATAAAACGTCAATATAAACTTGGCGCGGAAGCGAATTGCCAACTCGAAATTATTCGGACTAAACGAAACTAGAAGATTTTCTTTCTTATTTCCTTTTTTAAATTTATTTTTTTTTCATGTTATAAAAAAAAATGTAATTTATTTATATTTTTATCAAATACTTTTATTTATTTGTGTACATTCATTTTTTTTTGTTTTTATTAACGTGTTTTTTATTTTTACATACATTTTACAATTATTTTTTTTACGAGCGTTTTTTTGTTAGTGTTTTCTAGATTTATTTTTTTATTAATTTTTGCGGGGTAATTTTTCTATTTTTTTTCCCACGAAGTTATGTTTTTATTTCTTCACTAGTTTTATTTTTGCCATTTGATTTTAATTCAGCTTCATTTCACTATTTATATGAAAACAATATTAATATATTACATTAATATAAATATAATAGAAACAATGATTGCAAATATTTATTATACGCGTCGTTTCAGCAATTTTCCCAATCCCCGGCCTTTCCTTACCGACCGCTGGTAACAAAGACTGCGAAATTCGTTGCCTTTTTTTTTGTTTAAGAAGATTAGTTATTCGATCGATTGAAGTACGTTACCGGTTTTAGGAATGACTGAAAGAATTGGTGGCAGAAAAGGAGACGGAATCGGGGACGATTTGGCGACCTCGAAGCAATCCGAAAACCTCAAAACGACTGTCGTACTCGTTAAATTACGACATTGGGACAATCCGGCGCGGAGGTAGAGGTAGAGGTAGAGAGAGAAGAAAAAAGCGGGCATTCCACGGTTGGCAGTGACGTTAGATAGCGACGGAAAGCTTTCGTAATCTGGCACTTGGCCACGGCGACCTCAAGGGGGTTACGCGTTGCCGCGACGTTCCAAAAATCAGTACAGAATTTTGGCAATTGTAACGAAAATACTTGCGGGATTTATCGATCTAAAAATCGTTTTTTTTTTCTTTTTCACTGCATAATGTGAACTCTGAGAAAAAATATATATAACCGACCGAAAAAGAATTTGAATAAAGCAATTTTTGAATTGAATTTGAATTTTAATAAATTCGAATAAACATCTCGGTAATTTAACCGCACTTGAGTAAAGTAACCGGTAAAGTAACTGATTTTCGGCACTTGACCGGTACTTCAACTATTCTCGGTTGCAGTACTCATTAGTTTAATCAGACTAACTGGAGAACAGTGAGAGGTAATTTAACACTTTCGGGTCAAGTTACCAGTAAATAACCGTTCTTTAGTTAACCCTTCATAGATAACCTACGTCGAAACGACGTAATCGATTTTCCAAAATGGTAAACTTTTGTAGAGTAAGAAGTACCTTGTTTTGTTCTTTAATTTTTTTTTCTATAAATAAATAAATAAATTTTTAATATAAATAAACTCTAATGTTTTTCATTTACTTACAATAACATTACATATACTAAGACATAATATCACATTCGAAAACCTAACATACACAAAATCCAAAATATGCTACCTCAAACATGGTTATCTATCTAGGGTTAAGTAACCCGCAATTTAAACGTTCTTTAGTAAAGTGACCAGCAATTTACCAGTTGCAGCTGAAGCAACCGTTAATTTACCTTTCTTTCTAAAGTAACCGGTAACTTAACCGTTTCGAGTAAAGTGTCGGTAATATTACCCTTATCAAGTAAAATAACCGGTTAAATAACCGTCAAATAAAAAACCGATCCGTAAAATGACCAGCCATTTCTCTCAAGCGTAAACATTTTTTCACTTTATCATTCCTATTTTGCCGCATCGGTAATTTTACCACGCTGCAAAAATGGGACAATATTTTTCGTCGTGAAATCTGTCGATGTTGGCGCGAAACGCACGCGCACGATTTGTGAATCAAAGCATCGAACCGCGAGCGCGTATCATCTCGGAATCTTGCGAGTGTTGTGTCGTTAACGACGAGTGGGTCACCCGATTTCGATACGAGATTTGGCCGTTGGCCCAACCGCGTCTTTCTTCTCGCAACAAAGGTTAACGATCCGCGGCGTCGAGGGAACGTTTGTCGTCTCTCGAAACGGCCAAGAGCGAGCTAGTTACCACGGTCGGTAACCGGGCGATCGGTGACGCGTGTCGTCTTCGCCGGTTGACCAATAAAATAGTCATTATTTCTCGGATTTCTTATCGAAAAAACCGAAATAATAACTGGCAATTAAAAAATGCTGGGGTAAAGTAACCGGTAATTTAACCACGCTAGGATAAAGTGACCGGCAATCAAACGATTTTTCGGAGAGTTAACAGTAAGGAAACAATACAGCAGTTCTTGGGGAAAACAACTTGCAGCATCAATATCACCAAGTAAAGTTCTCGGTAATTTAACCACACTTTTGGTTAATTAACCGGTAACATAACGATCCGGAAATAAATAGAATAGATTTAAACAAATAGAATAACACCAGCCATATCAACTTCGATCACGATGACTTTGACGAGCGATCATTCCTGTAACCGGTTACTTGACCGTTTCTCAGTCAAATGTCCGATCAAACAATTAACTCTTACATCTTTTACCAAACCTGTGGTCTATCATGAAAAATCCACCTCGTTTTATCGATATAAAAGCCAGTCAAATAAACCCGGTAAAATAACCCGTTATATAACCCGGTAAAATAACCGGTCATTTGACCCCAAGACAAAAAATGTCCACGAATCGAAAATTTCCTTCCGATCTTGTACGCCAGAAAAAAAAAAACGCGAAGCCAGATGAAAATGGCGATCGGGGTACTTCCGGCAAGCGGATTACCGCGAAGGTCCTCGACCTCGTGGCGGATGCTCCGAGTCGTCTATTTATAAGCGACCACCGATAGATCGGGTCTGTATCGCGAATTTATTTATAAACGTACCGCGGAACGTTGGAGCCGCCGCGAGGCTTCGTCCCGGCTTATTGACGCAACAACGACAGAAAGAAAACGAAGAAGTTAGAAGGAGAAACCGAAAAACTCGCGCTACTACCGCGGTGGGCAACGCTTCGCCGATTATTCATTTCGCTCGACGTTTCGCGATCTAGCCAATGCCCCTGGTAACGACGCCATCCATTAGAGCCAAAAGTTACGTAACGTTACCATCATCGTCGAATTACCCCCCCTGCTCCCTTTAATCCTTCAGTACCCCGGTTTTCCTCGACTGAATAGTGGGTGTAACGTTGACGAGCAAATATCAATCTTCGATCGTGCAAAGATAAAGAGACATACCGGAGTCTCTTGTCGAGCCCGAGGAAGAGTCAATACACCTCGAGAGATAAAGAGTGTTTCGTGACGAGTTGGAGGGCAACGGGAGAGACCACTCGGGCCCCGCGAATTCGTCCCCCCCCCCCCTCCGGCGACTTTTTCCTCGAGCGAAATTTTACTCGACGCCTGCCTGACGCAACGAAAGTGATGCATGTTCCTCGTCATACGGATGTGAGGATGTGCATGTGCGTGAGTGTGACAGGGATAAAATATTCGAAGTGAGAGAGAGAGAACGGCAAGTGACTCAGTCTGACGATGATTATTTTCGTCATAGAGTTTCCGAAAATAAAACGTTTCGCCAGAAGGGCTGCTGTTGAATCCGATATCTTGGATGGACGAGTGTAAGAGGTCTGAAGCGAACTACTGTTGCGCTGTCTCTCTCTCTCACTCTCTCTCTCTCTCTCCCTGTGTGTGTGTGTGTGTGTGCGTGTTTATATGTGAATCAATTTATCTTCACATTTTTCGTCGCGCTCTCGAACTCAAAATTTCTCGAGCAAACCCAAACTCTGTTTCTCTCGGGTTCGAACAAACCCAAACAAACGAAAGAGAAATCGAGAACAGCAAGAACGGGAGAATCGAATAGATGTCTGGAAACCCTTCAAGTACGGGGTCACTCGTGTCATTATAGCCCGCGCATGACCTTGGCTTAGAATCGCTCTAAAAGCTCTCGGTACCAAAAGCTCCACGGAATTCTCGTCCCCTAACCGAGAATAATGTTCAGACGCGAGAATAATGTCACAAGGCCGAGTACATTTTCATCTCTTTCAGTTTTCGAGTCCGTGCGATATCAATCTGCTCTGCAACGACTTTTACGAGGTTACGTCCGAACAAACATTATATAACCATTATTGTTGTCATCGTTGATTACGGTGATCTTCGTAATATCATTTATCTTCACCATCATCTTTATTAAACCTGATGGTAATGATAACGATTATGATCAACGTATTTCTTTATTATAATCGTTATCATACAATCCTCATCATTCTAGTTATAGAATCATCATCGTCACTGTTAACGTCATAATCATCTAATGATAATGATGATTAGATAATCGTAACATACTATTAGCAATTTAACATATTGTACAATGACAACTGTTCAATGTCACCATCATTATCATGACCATTAGTAGCCAACGAAGAGTAAAAGTACAAGATAATAATAATAATAATAATAATAATAATAACAAACCCAAACAAACCCAACAATAACATCAGGGATGAAAGCGATGCAACTAATTAAGACCTCACCTAGATCTGTTTGTAACCAGTTTATGAGAGTATTCTACTTGACAGCTGTCACACAATAATAATAATAATAATAATCGTTGTCTCCATCATCATCATCATCATCAACATTTTCACCATCATCGTCACCATCATCGTCATCATCACCATCACCATCATCATAATCGTCATCCTTATAATAATAATAATAATAGGATAGGGCGGGGCTAGTTGAGCAATTTTTCACTTGAGCGGATATAGCTCCTCAGTAATAAGTCTCAATGAGTTGTTATGCGGCTTGATGGATTCGTAATTTATCCCTTAGCAAAAGTGTCCGTAGTAATTTTTTTGGTATCAAGTCGAATTTAAGAGCTTCAGCTGTTTAAACGCAAAAAGTCGAGTATGCTCAATGTACCCCATAGGTGAGGTAAGTTGAGCAAGGTTATGGGGCGATGGGAAGATTAACACTTGCCTAATTGAAAACAGACAACAATTGATTAATACAGACGAAAACTTGTGATAAACGACGTTTTTCCTTTTCGGGCACAAAATAAACAAAACGCACGGGCGCTTCACTTGTTCGTCCAGTCGCCACTAGCGATCGCGTGCTGATTACCCCTCCCCCGACTCCTTCTTTCCGCCATACGATGCCTATGCGTATGGTGAATAGTTTGCGAGATATTTCGATTGCCCAACGTGCCCCTATGCTCAAGTAGGCCCGCCCTACCCTCGTTGAGCAACAATTGCTCAACTAAACCCAACTCGAAATTTTACAACAAAAATTAGATTATAAAAAAACGTTTAGAGTTAGGCCAAAAAACTTTATAAATATTAAAAGTACAATAAATTTATGAAAGCTTACACCTACTTTTTTTTAACCCGATAAAATATGTCTATTACAGACGAAATATCCCGCGTCACAATTATTTCACTTTTTGCTTTGAAAAAAAAAAACAACGCCCGCGTGCACTTCACTCGATTAACCAGGCATCGCCGGCGGTCGCGCGATGTGTTCTTCCACTACCCTTTCTTTTTGCCATTCGATGTTTTCGCGTGTGATGAATAGTTTTCGAGATATTTCAATTGCCCAACTTGCTCCTATGCTCAACTAGCCCCACCCTACCCTAATAATAATAATAATAATAACAATAATAATAATAATCGTTGTCTCGATCATCATCATCATCATCATCAACATTTTCACCGTCATCGTCATCATCACCATCACCATCATCATAATCGTCATCCTTATTATAATAATAATAATAATCGTTATCATCATCAACATCATCAACATTGTCACCATCATCGTCATCATCACCATCACCATCATCATAACCGTCATCCTTATAATAATAATAATCATCATTATCATCATCAACATTGTCACCATCACCATCACCATCCTCATAATCATCATCCTTATAATAATAAAAATAATCACTATCGTCATCATCGTCATCATTGTAAAATCCTTACTATTATTACGACCATAAATATGCCACGAATTCAAAATATCCCGGGAAAAACGGAAATGACGAATGTGTCTGGCTTGCGCCACAGCGCGAGGAATTCCCCCCTCCCCCGGGCCACAGGGCTCGCCTGCTGCTGCGGATTCGTAAACTTCCATTCCCTGTCCCCAATTAGAAAAGTCATTTCACAGCGATTCTCTCGTTCCAATTAGCGTGTCGATCGAGGGCTCCGAGCTTTTTCCATCGCGAGTCCCAGCATCTCTCGGGCGCATAACCTCGATCGGAAGCCTCCAACTTCCCCCCCCCCCTCCTTCTCGTACGGTGTTTCTCTCGCTTTACCCAGACCCCGGGAAAACAACATACATATATCTT
Source organism: Ophioninae sp. B BG-2022a (assembly GCA_030522765.1). NCBI lineage: Eukaryota > Metazoa > Arthropoda > Insecta > Hymenoptera > Ichneumonidae > Ophioninae sp. B BG-2022a. The sequence goes on from JAPYZJ010000316.1 coordinate 52,342, forward strand.
CTATTTCTCTATGCGTCTCTGCTGTGGTACGTTCATCTTCACAAACCACCTATAAACCCGTTGAAAGCTAACGTTTGGCGCGCGTGTGACCTTTGCTGTCCGAGCTCGCGGGATCTCGGAACTCAAGGGAAATCGTCGGTCGAATGAGCCGGGAGAGGGGAAGTAACGGAAACTTTGCCGCGTTTAGTGGGCGAGAAAACGAGAGGGAATTCTTCGTTGAAAAACAATGGAAAAGCAACAATAATACTCATGACAATGACCCAGATTTCCATCGGTGAAACTGCTGATGAAACTGTTGACTTTTTGATTTTTTATCTTTTTATATTATCGATCTTTTTAACGAGAGCTTTAACCTAGGATGATTTAAAACGTTTCGAAGGATTCTTTTTAAGTGATTTACAAAAAAATCTGTAACGTATGATTGCTTGAGAAACGTGAAATAAGAAATACAAAAAATCAAACATTCAAGTTGAGTTTCAACGAGGCAAACTCTCATCGAAGTTAAATAGGAATTTAACGAAGAAATTAAAGAAACAATCTATCACGCGAGAGTTGTTACAAATCCCAATTAATTTCGGACACTCGTTTATTGAGATTTAGAAAATATTTTCATAAGATTTTTAAAGAGACGATTTGCAACGTGAGGGTTCATAATGAATATTACCTAAACGCTAACGTGTTGCGATTAAATATGTGATATCACTAATTACTTTCTTCGAGGATTTCTGACCGAAAAAAAAATCTGTGAAGCACGAAACGCGGTCATAGGTGGGTATCATTCGAGACTTCAAGAAAACGATTTTTCAAGACTTCAAGAAAAAGATTTTTCATTTCTAAAGAGAAGCTTCCGCGATATTCTAACGAGGTGTCATCAAGATTTATAATTGGTTCAATTAGTCAATTACTTTTATCTAAACGTTCCAAGTTTCTTATTGTTGAAATAAAATTGTATATTTTTCTTAATATTATTTATATTTTTATACCGCTACATTTTTAATATTATTATATCATATTTGCAAGTTAAAAAAACCGAAAACCGTAATTTTTTTTATCCCTCCTACAATTAAATAACTCTACGTCATAAGAAGAAATGTTGAAGCTTGCATTTCGATGCAACGATCTTTTTCAATTCCTCATTTTTATTAGTCGCCAAAATTATATTTTTAAATATTAGATTATTCATTATATATTCGAGTGATAGATCGCTGAGTGACGAATAAATAAAGCGGTTACCCTGATTTTCGTGGCCCTACTCTGCAAATTAAAAAAAACATTGAAAATGGGAATAAAATGTGTTTTTTTATGGTCCAACGTTACTAATTTTAAGACCGTCGAATTTGGGACCACAAAACTGCCTAACGATACAAATACTTTATAGACAGCCATTTTTTCAATTTTAAAGTTTTCAGTAATTGTTGCTAATTATCATAATAATAACAAATAGTAACCATTGTTATTTATAATTTCTAAAGAAATATCATGATAAATAATCATAACAATGATCATATATAATATAAGAAAACGAATATTAAACAAATAAATGATAATGATAATAATTATATTCGTAAAAAAATAGCAACGATAACAATCTTTAATACTAAAAAAAGAAGTAAAAAAATAATATAAAAAACGATAAATAATAAAAGTTAATAACAAAAATAATGATAATGCCTTAATGATTGATTTGCCAGGGATACATCGTCACCTACTAATCGTAATCAACGTCATTACCCATTAACCAGTTTTAATTTCATTGCTCCCTCGTTTTGTAGGATCGAAAAGAGATCTGACGTTCATGTTGACAATTTAACGTATCATCTCATACAAGTACCGATTATTGTTAATATTACGAATAATATAATTACAATAGTAAAATGCACTTTTATGTCGCATAAATTGCATTGAATTAGATTGAAAAATTGCATGTTAAGTAAATACACGTATGTTGATGTACGATGTTGATTATTTTTATACAAAAAAAGATAATAATAGTAATATAGGAATGGGTGAAAATCTTTCGAAGCCAGGACGCGTACTAGGAACCAAACGAGTTCTTAGGCCGGCAATAAGATACGACAAAGCCACGGCGTGTTGCATCGTGACTACAGCGAGTTCAAAAAATAATCGTCGAGTGAACGGTGTCCATCGTACACACAGCTGGCCGATAATTTCTCTTCCCACACACACACACACACACACACACACACACATATATATATATATATATATATATATATATATATATATATATGAGATTGAGAATTGCATCGTTAGAAAGAAACGAAATTAATTTATTTTAAATTGCTTAAATTTCATTTCCGATCATACTGTCTGCGAGAGGGAGTTTATTATTTAATGATCCTTTTACGTATTCTCATTAAAGATTTTCTTTCACGATTCGCAGAAATGTGATTTAGGTAATAATAAAAAAAATAAATAAATAGGTAAAAAGATATATAGACATATAGATAGATAAACAGATAAATAAATAAATAAGTGTACATCGCTGTGTCCCAATTCGAAATTACGAAAAATACCAGCTGAACAAATGGGGTCGAAATTTTTTTTTTTTGGCGAATCGACAATATTCTCAGAATGGCAATAAAAAACATAAAAGTAATGATTGTTTTTAATCATTGTTGATAATAGTTACGATCAGAATAATGATAACAATTGTTATCAATACGATTTTGAAACCGGTACGTCAGTAAATAACGATGACATTAATAATACAATCGTTAGTACGATAATCGTAACGTCTACTGCAACAATCAGAATTACGCAATTATTTTTTGACGAAAATCGAGAATGAATTGCTAATGACAAGTAAATTATAATTGCCAATACAATTTGGATATCATCGATGGTTAACAAGTGACTAGGATTTTGAGTGCTAGTTACAATTTTTAATTACTATAGTTTTATCGTAGTAATTATTTATCAATGTTATTGTCACAGTAAATGTTTTTTGGCGAGTTTCTTTGCGAGATGAAAAAAATTACAAGTCAAATAATAATGATACTTAAAAATGATAACTATTGTTTAAATAACCAATCAGATTATTTAAATAATAGTAAATATAGTAATATCGTTTTAATGATAATCATTATTTAAATAATCATTAAACTAGTTTAAATATAAATATCAATAATAATGATAATAATATTCATTTCAATGATGACGATAAGAGGCTACGCTAATGATGACAAGATTCACTAACTTTTTTCTGTTGTTTCTCCCACGCTGGATCCAGTAATCCCTCTCGTTCCCACTCCTCCTCAGGTTCCATGTATCCGTCACCGTATGCCTCCATGTCGTTCATCCTTCCGTCGATTCTTTATATTTCAATAACACGTTCGTATTTGTAAAGAACAAAAAAAAAAAAATAACATCCAAAACTCTCACGTTGCCATCACCGTGTTCGACCGAGGCTAAGAAACTCACCGATGTCGCAACGCGAAGAAAACGAGTCGGGAATGTGGTGGGGGAAAACACGGGCGCGAGACGAAAAAAACAGCGAGAAAAAAGGCGGAAAAGAATGCGTTAACGAATATTCGAAAAAAAGTAAACAACGGGAAAGAAAAAATAAAATAAACCAAAAAAAAAAAACGCAAAATTTTTTGTCGTCGAGTCGAAGGAAACGCGCGCGCGCGTGTGCGTCCGGAGTGCCGACCAGAGACGACGGGTGCGAAACTGAGACGGGAACGAGTGAAAAGTACGAAAGTTTCAAGCGAGCGAAAGAGAGAGAGAGAGAGAGAGAGTGAGAAAGGGGCCACGCCGGGGAAAAGTGTGGGGGCGGGGGACGTAAGAGTATAGGGGGTGGGGGGAGGAGGCGCGGCGGCGGCGCAGAGACGCGGTATAACCCAGGAAGGCGCAGATGTGCGAATTTTTACGTTACATGCGTATTCCTTGCACTACCCCTACCTCCCCCCCGTCCCGACCCGTCGCGGTCGCTCACCACCCTATTTACGTACGAACGCGCCCTCTTTCAACAGCCCTCTCGATTTTGCGATCTTTTTGCGGCATACGTTCGTCAAATTGTGTCGCGAGGAACGCGCGATTAATTGGTGAAAAGCGAGAGAAGAAAAATGAAAATAAAATAAGACCACGCGACGAAAATAACGTTCGAAGAGTTTTGGGAAACGTACCCGCCGAGCAAAACGTGTCGTTCTATCCCTTGCGCTGCGACCCCTCTGCCACGAGTCTGACACACGATTTTCCTCGCCGGCGCACGAGCGAGCTTCCCCCACTATTGGACGCTGCCCCTACCGCGGGACCGGCGTCCCCTACTACCGGGCGCCGCCGCTACTCGGCCGCGGACCCCACCAACCCGCGCGCTCGAGCTTCTCCGTTACTCCGGGTCGTGCCCGTTGCGCGACGGTATCGCTCACAATTCCCACCCTCCTCCTCCCCCTCGTCGCACGCGCTCTACGACCGAAAAGAAGGTCCCGCCGGCACGGCACGGGAGGGGAAGGATCCACCCCCTCCCTATTTTGCTCGTGGCATTGGACGTTGTACAGTCGAGCCTCGCGGATGTCAACTTGTCGGATACGAAGCGCAAATTTTCTTGATATACATTTGTAGGTTATGTTTCTCCGAATTTACGAGAAACAAGAGGTGGGGGGATCGTCCCGTCGGAAAATTCGAATTCGAAAATTCGAAACGTTGGGTCTTATTGAATGATTGCCACGAAATTTTGCAGTATTTTGGGTTTCGCTACCTACGCTGGCATTTGTTTTGATTGTAAAATAAATGTTTGTGTTTATGGCCCTATTTTACAAATACCGTCACCTTTATAAAGAATGAAGAAAAAGCAGAAACGCCGATCTCGCGAAATATGCAGCTTGTCACATTATCTTTCCTTTCTGTCTACGCGGACTTTTAACCGTTCGAACGTACGGCGAGTGTCGAATTTCCGATAAGCGAAATATGGTGGCGCTGTACTCGGGGTTTCGTTATTTCGTTGATTTATGTCTCACGAAATAATGGCTTTGACGTTAAACCGTACGCGTGTCCAAGTAGTCGTAATAATATTTGAGTATGAATGTGTGTTACGTACAGGGAAGAACGCACAGGGCTAAAGACGCGATCAGAGCCGCCCCTCCCCGCGTACTTCGCCGCACGTTGAAGCCGCCACCGACTACACACTCGCCCGCAAGCGTCTTCCTTTCGTTCTGTCTCTCTCTTTTTTGTTCTTCCCTCGATCCTCGTAGATCGTCCGACGATCGTCGAAAATAGTGTACGAGCCTTGGTAGGAACACGGCCCGAGCCTCATTCACCCACGCCCGACCGAAATAGAGCAGCGGCCGAGGATACGTGCGAAATTCCGAAAAGTACGCGCGCACGCCGAACACTCCATAACCGACACACACACACCCTCGCACGACACTCTTCGGCACGGACTGACCGGAGTGTAGATGGGGCGCATTCTTGATTTTATATATACGTATAACACTTACGTACGCACGGAGCTCCCACCTTGAATTTATTTTAGAACCTATTTTAGAAACCCTCGGCGTTCAAGTTTATCGGGTAAGCATCCGCGAGACACTTTTCCACGGATTTATCGACTATTGACGTTCGCGCATTGCGCAAAAAGCGACATTTTGTCCAACTTCGGTAACACGATTCTAGTCCGCTTGTATTTGCAGAATGACGCTCGCCGGCCCCGCGGCGGGAACATCAAGGTGGCACATCGATGTACCGATCGATGGTAATCGAAATGGGATATTTCGCGAGATATCTTTACGGTTTTTGACATAACTATAGGTATTCGGTGCGTTTGTGGGTTGTTCGGTTCCACCAATTGATTTTTTTGCTTGTAGTCGTTTGTAGTTGATTGCGAGACAAGTAAAAAAGAGTTATCGACTTTTGGAAAAGTATCAGCAGCTAAGATGGCAGATTCCTTCAATCGACACTCACCATTGCCGCGAGATGTCGCTAATGGCCCTATCCTAGTTTCAGGATGTTCCGCGAATTCACCAGGGCCATCGGAGCTTTTTTCAGGATCGCAAATTTCTCACCGAGTTTTATCAAGTCCCTGCGAAAGTCGCCAGCCGGACTGTCAGAATTTTAATCGAATTGTCAGCTAAATATCCATCTATTTCCCTACATCTATCATAACATTTCTTCTATGTCGACATTACATGAGAATTGTTACCGATCGTCGATAATGAAATTTTCCTATTTGCATACTATTCACCATCCGAGATATAGATTTTTTCTATATCTTGCACTTTTAACTCAAAACATTAACCTTACCAACCGTTAACCTCTCGCATCTCGATTTTCCTTCAATAAGTTACCAGCCGTGCAACTTCACTCTCTATTTCTCCATCCACGTGGCGCCACCTTGCCGCCTTACGTCACGATGTAGTACGCGTCAAAGATCAAGTCGAGTGTTTTCCTTGGTCCGATCAAAGTCCATCCAAACTTGGCCTTTCTACTCCGTGCCTTTCATTTCTTGTCTGTGTCTTTTCGGCACTGAGCGTTTACCATTAATCTCGGCGTGGTTGTCGGTGACTGAAGAACTGTCGAAAATGTTGTCAACTGTGTCGAGACGTCTCTCTGGAGCGCGAAAAAATTTCAACGGTTTTGCGAAATCCAGTTCGAGGTCAGTTTTCCCTTTTCATTAACGTGATAATCGTTTTCAATTTAGAATCTCCCTGCAGACATGCACATACAAAGGTCACCTTTCGTAGAACTCGATACGTCTTGTTTTTCTTTTCGACCCACTGTACTTTTTTCTTATCGCCGTCCCGCGATAAAATTACACTATCAAGTGCAAACATACGAAGTTTCCCTTTTGTCGAATTAAAAAAACTCAAACCACAATGTCATCCCAATTAAACCGTAAAAAGCGTTTCTCTTTCTGTCGTGAACGCTGTCGATTAAAAGACCGCAAAACGGTGACAGTTTACTGTATTATAAAAAAATACAAAAAAAATAATTTTTTTGATTCATTCGGACTTTGGGCGTTGTCCACTTAGAGATCATTTTGGCAAGCGATCTTAATATTCCTAATAGAATGGTTTCGCCAACAATGTTTCTTTACACTCTAGTACTTGTCCGCCTATTATTAATCATTGCATTTGTACCACTGCGCGCTTCAGATGTCTCTCCACTCAAGCTATGCCGAAATCACGAACGGAGAAGAAAATGGAGACGAAGGAGTCGAAGTCCTTCGTTGCCAATATGTATCTTGGCTCGATGGAGACGAGCCAAGTTTTTCCGTTCCCCGAGGTGCTCAGTGCCGAACAGAACGAGACCTTGAGGATGCTCATCGATCCCCTAGAGAAATTCTTTGAGGTAAGCTTCATCGATGCTATCGTTGATGAGCCAATTGAATGGATAAAAATATCCAATACATAAAACGATCGATGACAATGAAGCAGTAATACTTAGTAGCTGTAATCATTTTTAAAGATAATAGCAACATGCAAAATAATTTCAACAAAATAATACCCTTTCACTTACTTGTATACTTGTTTGCACGGTGTGTAGGAGGTCAACGATCCAGTGAAGAATGATGATACATCCGCAGTTGATGAGAAGACAGCAGCTGCAATGTGGGAGCTTGGTGCTTTTGGCCTCCAAGTGCCTGAGGAGTATGGCGGTATGGGTCTTAACAATACGCAATACGGAAGATGCGTAGAGATTGTCGGCAGTCATGATCTCGCTGTTGGAATAGTCCTTGGCGCTCACCAGAGTATAGGATTTAAAGTGAGTTCAATTCGGAGAAACGGAATAATAATCAGGAGACAAAAAGAAGAAATCCTTATGAACAATTATAACAATATCAGCAACAATTTTGTTGTTATTGTATAATAACAATATTTTGGGAATAGATATGCTCAATTTAATTGAATTATAATTCATAAATAAAATTAGATAATACATTCATTTTGTTATGTAGTAATAGAAGCAGCAGTGTTTCATTCCTTGTATGACCTTTTAAGAATGTTTACATTATCTTTTCATCTATATTTCTTTCCGAAAACGAAGTTTTGTGACACACGAATTTTTGCAGGGAATTACACTCTTCGGCACACCGGAGCAAAAAGCGAAATATCTGCCGAGGGTCTGTAGCGGTGATTATGCGGCTTTCGTGTTAACCGAGCCGGGCCATGGCTCGGACGCGATGTCGATAAAAACGCGGGCGGTGAAATCCGAGGACGGTTCCCACTATATTCTCAACGGCAACAAAATATGGATTTCAAACGGTGGAATCGCCAAAATATTCACGGTATTCGCGAAAGTACACGAGAAGGATCCGACGACTGGTAAGATCGTTGAAAAATCAACGGCTTTCATAGTCGAGCGTGATTTCGGTGGAGTCACCAGTGGACCACCCGAGAGAAAAATGGGCATCAAGTGCAGCAACACCGCCGAGGTTTACTTCGAGGACGTCAAAGTCCCGGTGGAAAATCGTTTGGGCGAGGAAGGACAAGGCTTCAAGGTCGACTTAACATACAATTCTGATGTTTCGAAATTCTTATTTATAACATTTTTCCCAGAGTATAGAAAATTAATTATTTCTTCTTTTTTTATTTCCAGATCGCGATGAACATTCTGAACAACGGACGATTTGGAATGGCCGCGGCTCTTTCCGGCACACAAAAGTATTGCATAAAACGGGCGGTCGAGCACGCCACGACGCGCGTCCAATTTGGCAACACCCTTAATAATTACGGCAGCATACAGGAGAAAATAGCGCGCATGTCGATGCTTCAGTACATCACGGAATCGCTGGCTTACATGATTTCCGGTAACATGGACAAGGGCAGCACTGACTACGAGCTCGAGGCCGCCATTTCTAAAGTACGTTTCTCACGTTTACTCTACTTATAACGATGGTGATCTCGTTGTTCGTTCAGTACTCATCTTTCGCCGAAAAATCAGGCAAGTTTGTAATGTGCCGGTAAATTGCCGTTGGTTAGATCCTCGAAAAGTTTTAATATTCGATAGAAAAAACTTCTTTTCTTTTTGGTACTTTTGGGGAATCTTTAAAACTTCGAAATTGACAATAACGGTAGCATTTTTATGTTCGTATGATGGAGACTATTCAGGGATGCTTTGTAAAGGATTTTGGCAGAAATTAAAAAAATGTTGGTTCATGCTGATATGCCAAATAATTTGCGCGGAGGAATCCGCGAAACATCGTAAAAATAGAATAAAAGAGGTATGCGTGGAAAAAAACAGGCAAATATCGATGGTCCGTCCTTGAAATTCTGCCAAAAATCGAAAAGTCCATGAAACTCTATGATCCAAACGGAACTTCGCAGAGAAAACGATAACGAAGGGATTGGGGATAAAGAGAGCTTAGAAATCCAGAAGTAAAAGAGTTTATTGACGATTCACCGAAGAAACTTTATTTTTAGCCACAAATAATATAAATGTGGATTTTTCATATTTTTTCCAGATCCATTTCGCTACAATTTGATCTCCGGAATACGAATTTTACATTAGATTCTCCTGAAATCCTTTATTTTTACAAGAACTCGTCGAAAATGCATTCAAAACAATTTTTTCATTTTTCTTGTTTTTTCCTCAGTGCTTCGCGTCGGAGTCAGCTTGGTCGGTATGCGACGAGACAATCCAGATATATGGCGGCATGGGTTACATGAAGGACACGCACCTGGAGAGAAAATTGCGCGATATTCGTATATTCCGTATATTCGAGGGCGCCAACGACATCCTTCGTCTCTTCGTAGCGCTCACGGGCATCAAGCACGCTGGCGGTCACCTTAACGAGTTGCAAAAGGCGTTCAAAAACCCGGCCGCAAATTTGGGCCTGATTTTCGAAGAGGCAGCCAAACGGGCTACCCGAGTCGTTGGCCTTGGCTCCACGCCGAGTATTTCGCATCTCGTTCATCCAAGCTTGGCCGAGAGTGCCGCTCTTTTGTCCAAGGTTCGATTAAAGTGGTTTTGCTACATTTTTAAATTTTCTTTCTTTTTCTAATAAACTTTGTATTATTTAAATATATTTTTAAAAATTCAAATTCATTTAAAGAGATTTCGTTTCGGATAAAGCTTAATAGATCGTATCAAATTACAGGACGTTGAGAGCTTCGGAAAAACTATAGAAAACGTTTTGATAAAGTACGGTCGAGGTATCGTGAACGAGCAATACGTTCTGAACAGAATCGCACAGTCCGCTTTCGATATATACACGAGTAGCGTGGTCCTGAGCAGGGCGAGTCTGGCAGCCAGCAAGAATCTTCCATCAGCCCCCCACGAACTTCTCATGGCACAAGCGTGGTGCACCGAGGTAATTCTTTGGTTTTAAGAAATCCAACGAAGTCCACCAAAAATCAAATCTCGAATATCTTTATTCGAACATTAAAAAAAACAAAAATATTCGTTTCTCTTCGACAGATAGAAAGATTTATTTATCGTTCTAATTATTCTACGTTTTTTTGTCTATTTTATTTATTGATATTTTCTTTTGTTTTTTTATTAAATAAACATTAAAAGACGAATAAGTAAAAGAATAAAGTTAAGTAAATAAAAATTAATAGATTAATGAAATACATGAAAAAGATTATATATATTATTCATTATGTATGCAGTAGAATTCTTAAAATTCACATTTTTTCACTTTTCGTTTATTGTATCATTTAATATATGGATTGTTTCTTTCGCTTTTTAGGCTTCGAGTCGCACAAGATTCAACCTCAAAGTGGTAGGATCCACGAAGTACAACGATTTGTTCGATAAATTCGGCAAAATTTCTCGCAACGTCTGCGATGCCGGCGGCGCCGTGCAAATAAATCCTCTCGGTTATTGAGACGAGGTTCTTCACTTCTTATGCCATAATAACGTACGTCGATTCCGTGCGTCGACGATATTCGAGATTTTTCTGTATAATCGAAGTTGAGTTTAGTGTCGCAACGTACAATGCAAATGTTAAAAAAGAAGATTGTCGTATTTTGTAAATATTCATATTTTTCGATGCATATACGTATAAAATAGTTGTCGCGCGAAATAAAATTTCCTGCGCGCGTTAAATGAAAATGCACAAACTTCAAAGAAACAAAGGATGTGGGAGAGAGGGAGACGTCCAGTACGCTGAAATCTAAAAACTCAAAATCCTTTCGAACTACCAAGCTTTCTCATCTTGTACATGTTCGAACGTGCCTCTATACAAAACGTGTACGCCTTGACATCGACTGTCGCCGGAAGAATATTGTTATTGTTAATATTATTATCGCGTCGATTTAACGATGGAAAAATATATATTTTCTACGTACTATTTACAAAAATAATGACAATTGTCAGTATAATTGTGTAAAAATAGATAGGATTTCCACCGACTCTGGAAAGACGCAGATTAAATTATGTAAAAAGATCCATTGGATCAATAAATCCCCAATGAGAGTAAATTCATTTGAGTGGTCGTCCATCTGTTTTTTTCTTGCTTCTTCCCTTTATCTTGTCTCGATTCACTCGCGCAACTGGAAAATGATTTTTTATCAATTTTGTCTTTTTCAGTCGGTAGTATTTAAGAATTTTTGAAAAGATAAAAATGTACACTTTTTTAAAACAATAAAATTGCAAGAGTTATTATTGTTTGGATTTGTTGTTATTTTTCTATCAATTATATCGATATTTTGGAATAAAAAATTTTGCTACTCTTTCGAAACAAAAAAGAATCGCGTGGACGTAAATTGTTTCTCTTGTCATTTCGTGACAACAGTCATAATTATTGTCATTAAACGATAAAAAAAAAATTGAACGGTGACGTGGATATAAATCTACATAAATTGTGCAATGACGAATTGTTTATTTCTTTTATTTCATAAAATATCTCGATTATTTTTCGTATTTCTTTGTCACACACGTTGTCGTTTTTACATAGTTTTAATAATATTAGTCGTTTTATGGTAAGTATAATAATAATGATAATAATATTAGTAGTAATGATAATAATAATAATGAGGATAATAATTACGTAAGAGCTTTGATGAGAAAAATACTCGATAATCTTTGAGCATATTTATATCCTTTATACGTCTATATAACGCTGACATACGGAAGCACACGAAATCTTTACATTCACGGTTATTTTTTGTTCGCCTCGATTCAAGTTTTTTTCCGCGCTCGCCCCTTCCCTCCCATTAGTTTCGTTCATCTTTTTTTCTGATGAACTTTTTTTGGCCGATGACGGAAGTTCGGTTTCGATGCGTTTTTCTTCAACTTTCGAATCAACTTCGTATTTTCTTCACTTTTAAAATTAATATTTCCGCATTTTTTTACACCGAATTGCAGAAATTAGCGTTACACTCATCCAACAACAATGACGAATTGCGTTGTTCGGTTGTTTTCCCTTTTTCTTCGTTGCACGTTACTTCACTTCTCGTGTTCCTTTCTCCACAACTTTTGTTTCGATTTTAATCTTTTTTATCGTTACCTATAACGTGAATGCCGTCTGCGGTGATTCTTTTTTTTTTTGCTTCTCACTCTCTCGGTCTTCCTCGTCGACGTAAGATCGGTAATATTGTCAGACAGCAGGTATTTTTCTTTGGTGCACAAATAAACGTTTAGCGTGCAATTTTAGCGTATTTATCGATTTAAAAAAAAGTAACAACAATGTTAATAATAATACTCGTAATAATAATATTAATAATAATATTAAGTAATTAAATAGTAATAGTAATAATAATAATAATAATCTGAACGAGTCAAAATAATTTTTTTTTCTCGGATCGTTAGCAAGCACACAGAGAAATTATTCAGTACCAAGACGGAGGAAGTTTCGGAGATCAGTATTTTAATTGTTTTTTTTCGTAATTTTTCGACTTTTTTCTTTTTTTTTCGTGATTTTCTTGTTATTTTTCATTTGTTGTCCGTGCCGTATTTTTTTTCGAATACGTGAATCAATAAACAGATTTTTTTTCTCTTTTCCCCCGTTAGTAGGCACGGAAAATCGACGATCTGCTTTTTTAAAATTTTTAGAGTACCACACGCAGACAAGAAATTCGAAGAACCGCTTAAATTCTACAGGTTGTTTCTTTTTTTGTTTGGGTTTGTTTCTCGTTTTCTTGTTGTTCTGTTTTCGACAAAAATATAGCATTTGGATACACTTCAACTGTTGTTTTCAGCCCCTCTTCATTTTTCATTCGTGTGTTTATCGTTATTTTGTGTTCTTTTTTGTGTGTGTGTGTTACTCCAGGTGTGTTCTTTCGCTCGATGTTTGCTTTTTTTTGTCTTTTGGCAATATTTTTCTGCGAATATGTGCATTTTCGCAGTATCCCTCTTGTTTTTCGTTGCGAATTTTTAAATAATTTCCTCCCCGGAAATCCGCAACACGATGTCTTCTTGTCGTTGCAAAATTTCAACATTTTAGTTCTGTAAATTCGGAAATCGTTCCTTCTTTTTAAATTCGGAATTGTTTTTTTCTTCCTCGCCACTTTGCAGGGTTGCAAAAAAAAATTCTGACGTTCATTTTCGTATGACTTTGCAGCATACGACCCTACAGCCTTCTTTACTCGGGACCGCGTAATACTTTCTCGCGAGTTCGCAACGTTCTCGTTTCCCCCATTTGGTAAAATTTTGCTTTTCGTGCAACTTGACATTTTTTTGCGCCATTCCGTTTTTCTCCTCGTTCGAGTTTCACGTTGTCCTCGTTGCCTCACAATTTCGTTGCATTTTCCATTCGTTTTTGTACTCGCCACGGGAGAAGAACAGCGATGAAGAAAAAGAAGAAATAAAAAGAGAAATTCCATCGAGATATTGATCTCGCGGACCGGAAGTACAAAAAAGTGTGGCTGAGCCATTTATATCCGTTTCCTAATCTCGCTCAATTCTGCAACCAAACTTTTTTTTATCAGCGTCATCGACCGCGTTGACCCTCCTCCCCCGCTCCCAAGAACCAACCCAATTTCTTTCGTAAAAAAATATCACTAATTACGATTAACGTTAAACCTAATTTGCGAAGCATATTCATAATAATACATAATTCCACTTATAATCGATGAAAAATTCACGAATGGTTATCACGCGTTTCATTCGTTCGATATTAAAAGAAGAAATAATAAAAAAATCATTAAAAAAAAACAATCACTTTTGCGTCCATTTCGGGCGACAAATTGTGAAGAAACGAAATAAGCGATAATTAGTTCGTAAGAAAAAATAACAAAAATTTTATTACAGCAAAATCGGTCTGCTCGGGTTCGTTAGTTAATTTCGTAGGATTCGAGTCTTACTTTTTTTTTCACCCTCGAGTTTACGGCTAATCTTTCTATTCGTACTTTCACGCAAGTCAAACTTCGTTCGAATTACATACTCTCTTTCTCTCTTTTTCGCACACACACGCCCGTACACTATCATAATAATAAATTATCATTTACACGAATAAATATATTAACATTGTTGGCGAGTTAATGTTAAAACACTTATATTGTGCAAGCAATAATCCCTATTACAAAGTAGCGTCGATATAGATACAAAGGTTGATTCAAAACTGTTCGGCTTCCTTTTTTACGTATCCATTTTCTTTTTTGTTTTAAATTTCGAATAACCTTTTTGCTGCCACCATGTATACTTGTAAAGAGATTTCCGTTAGTTGCGAATCACCCTGTACTCTTGCGATATTCAGACAATAAAATATTTGTTTTTTTAATAATGTAATTATATGGATATATATATAATTTACGAAGACCAAAATTATTCTACAGACTCACGATTTTGCATCAACGTGACGCATCATTACGGAAAAAAATCGTGCACACTTCGAAGTTTGATTTCGAAGTCGTGCCCGTTTCTGCTGCACTCATGGGGTTTCTCGTTTATATGTTTTTTTTTCTCGTTCTTCCGATACTGCTCGATTCGTTCGACACGTCGAATCTTTTCTTTTCCCTTCCCTCTCCTTTATTCACTTTCACCGCGTAATTTATTTTTCACTGAAAAGTTCTGTCCGAAAAATAATATACTTTTCTTTGTTTTTTTTCGACTTTTCTAATTATCTCGCGATTTCCGTCACGCCAATCGATCAAACTTTTTTTCATCCTTCTCCCTACGTTAAACGTCACAGTCCACGACCGTTATCACAATTTGCGCGCGTAATTATGTAAAATAATCGTATCTTTTATTTTTGTTCCTTTAATATAATTCTCTCTCATCTATCGTTATTATTATGATTATTACTGTATTAATATTTTCGTTAATCGTTCGAAAATATGCCTCGCCCCGCAGGTGCATCGTTGTTGTACGTAGGGTATCCCGAGTCCGAGGTGAAGGTTATGCGAAGGTCACGGGCATCGTCAACCTTCGAGAGAAAAAAAAACGCTAACATAAAAAAAGCAAATTTGACGAAATCCTCCGTGCCGAGGATGTGCGAGGAAACGACGGCTTCGAGCTTCGCATGACCTTGGCAGTTGCGTGCAAGGTCAAACCGCGTGGACCGTTTTCGCGACTTTCCTCTCCCCCCAAAGATTATCGATCGAAACGTTTTTTTCATTTCCACACCTGATTCGCGGGACAGAGGGCTGAGACACTCTGCGTGGGACACCCGGTATACTCGTGCGTTTAATGATGTACATGTGTGTGTATATATATATTTTTTTCCTCGTGTATATTCCCTTAGGGCATCAATATCACTACCTGGAGTAACTTCGATAATATTACTGAATGGATAAATATATATATATATAAATATATATATATATTTGTGTGTATATATATGTGTGTTTAGCGACATAAAAAATTTTAACCCTGCGCTATTGAAAGGTTCTTGAAGGTTTGTCCGTTCCATGCGATCGCAATGCAGTAATGCTGCAGCAATTGCGTAAGAAGTTCTCGCTCGTCCAGCATCTCGATGCGCTCGATTCTGATCCTCTCGGACTCGGGCAGCGAGTCGTAGACTTCGACCATCGTCCACGCGTCGGAACCCTCCCATCCGTTTATCGTGAACCTGCCAAAATTATTTTCATGATATTTTATCAGTTTTCAACACAATTTACGCATGCGCAAAACCGTCGGCAATTACGACGAAAATAATTGTTTCTTTTTCATTCAGACGTAATCTTTCGGATGATTAAAAAATTGTCATTATGTCTTGTTTCACTCGCTTCGAAGTTTAAAAAGTTAAGAATATTGTTTTTACTATAAAATTCACTAAATAAAGTACAAATATAAAAAAAAATGGAATAAAATTGAAAAAAATCAAAATAGAAGATTGATTGAAGGTGAAATTATAAGAGAACTGAAAAAATTAAGTAAAAATACAATAATAAAAGATGTTGAAACCTAAGATACAAAATACAAGTGAAACGAGAAATAAAATAAAAATAAGCATAAAAAATATATCGGCGCCTAAGGGGAAAAAAATTAAACTTAACGAAGCAGAAATAAAAAAATAGTAATCGGAAGAATAGGAGCGTTCGTACCGTCTCTGTTGAGTCTCGAGGGACTCGCAATCCTCGACGCCCGACAATAAGCAGCCCCGGCATCGCAAATTCGAGAGCATCACCTGACCAAACTTGTCCCGCATATTGACTTGCTCGTAATTGACGAATACAGCGTTCAAGAATTTACTTCCGAGCCACTTTAGGAGACTCGAGGCTGCGACACTGTCAACATAGACGAGAACGCATTCGGCGATGAAGAGGGTCGGTCTGCCGAAATCGACTTCGGCCTGGCCGAGCTTGTTCGCCAATTCCGATGTGTGCCGCAGGTCGATACCGATCAGATGATAATTCGCAGCGTGGAGATCCGTCGTCGAAAAACTTATTTCGCCGTCTGTTAACAGGGAAATTAAAAGAAATTACATCAGCAATAATAATAATAATAATAATCTCCTTTTAAATTAAAAACGATGCATAAATATTACAGAATATTTTCAAAAGGGTGAAACAATCCAAGGCAACCAGAACATCGATAAATAAGAAATTGTATGAAAATATCCGATGACTACATTATTAATCAATAAATTAAGTTGAATTAATTTTATTTCATTTTTCTTGCTCGAATTACGTGTAATGTTAATTTTTTTATTTCGATAAATAAAAATAGTTACGTCGGCAACTATCGACGTTACCTTCGGTATTGAGCTTATCTAAAAGTTGCTTATGCTTCTTAATGTGATAACACTTCTTGGCCGTGACACTGGGAAAGTCCAACTCCACGAAATTCTGTGGGCTGTTTCCAGATTCTCGCAATCGCCAGTATAACGTGTCGAAGCCAGCACCCAAACTTATTATTTGACCTTTGCCACCCGACAACTGCAAAATAGAGGCGGATAATAAAAATATTAACCGTAACAACAACACAGATAATGGCAATAATATTAATTAGCATTCATTATATTATATGAAATGCACTAATTAACACTTATGTGATATTACAATAATAATTAATCTGTATTAAACAATGATTTAATGGTTACATTCATAATTGATATATATTAATAATTAATTATTTATGAATAAAAATGAGAATGAATAACGGATAGCGAAAGATGGAAAAAGTTAAAAAGACTAACTATTTATCATATTACATTAATAATAGAACTCTATAAAAGAATATTATTATTAAATTGATAACTACTACTGATTTATTATTAATTGCTAATTAATAATCATAAAAATTAACAGTTGATAACGAACGATGAAAAATGTTTAAAAAAAGATAAATCCGTGGTGGTATATTTTATATAGTTATTCGGCTTTTATCATAGACAGTACGATGCAATCTGTATATGCTACGTAGAAAAATGTAACGTTCCAGTGACTCGCGAAAGGGAAATTCTCCATATTTGCGAATTGGCATTTGAATTTCGCGGGGCTTCGTTGAGAGGGTTTCAATTCGAATGTCAGGCGGGCAAACGTTGGGGATAGAATAAAAAGAGTGAGCAAATTTGAATTTCCCGCGTGTCAACGATTGGGCGAAGGGAGTAAAAACGTCCAAAAAGAGAGGAAAAGGATTGCGAGTGTCGAATAAGCGCGTAGATCGGCGATCGATTCCCGGTTGTGTTTACAAGAGTGTTTGAGGGACGCGTCGCTGCGTTTTGCCTCCGTGAAAATGAAGGTCGAGGTCAAAACATGAGGGGAGGGGGGTGGAGGCGGGGGCAAGCGGCGAAATCTAGCGGCATTGATTTTACATTGACCTATATCGAGATACGGCGAAACGGAAGTGAATCCGGCGGAGGTAAAATTGGGACGGGGCCTTGCTCGGGTCAAGGTTTCCGGCACTGCAAAACATACGCGCGCAACACGCGCAGTCCTGTATCAGCTGAGCCCCGGCACCCCTCCCCCGTCCCACCGCCGCGATCGTCGTTCGGCGTTTTTTTTAGGTTATGCTGCCGCCGATTTCACAACTTAACCACCCGCCCTTTGACCTTTCGCTGTCGGCCGCGCACTTTTTCGTTGCTTTTTGGATAAACGAAGAAAAAAGACTGACCTTGAGAAATTTGTCGACGAAGACCTCGATGCCCTTGACGCGGGCGTAATAGCCGCGATTGATTTCCGGTGGTTTGCGCGCGGTTTGCTTCACGAAGTAATTTATAAACGGATCGTTCCAGTAACCGAGCTGAATCGCGTAACGTTTGCACTCGCTGGCGTCGTCGTTGGTCGCCTGTGTGGCCTCGTCGTCGGCCATGTCTTTGATCATAATTCCTTTTTGTCCCTTTTTTATGAGTGTTTTTTTCTCTGGAGAGGTCTTGTTTTTTAAATAGGTATTTGCGTTTTATTACTGTGTACTCGTTTCGGGATGCGGAAGACTAAATCATTTTAGTCGCGGCGGGTGAGTCGCGACTGTGGGACCCGGTCCGATAGAAACGCGCTACGAATTGACGCACTCGTACGCCGGAATTGCTGTCAGTTGTGTTGTCTGCGACACGAACGAGAGCGGCCATACTGGCCGGGAATCCCACGAGCTCAGGCGCGTAACTGTATGGTGGGTCTGCGCGGTGCCCCGCGACGCAACGCCATCTCGCGACGACTGCAACGCCTCCGCTATTCTCGAACTCTCATCTTTTATGCTCCTGATTACGCCTCTTGTTTTACTTCTTGACTCGACGATGCGGAATCGTCCGATTAATGATGTTTAATCGAAAGTAGGAGATTCCGGAAAGTCCCTAGATTTAGTTTACAATCCAGAGATCCGGACATTTTTTAAATGCGAATGATAAAGGGGACTGAGTTGAAGAATCGTACTAATCGTGTTTCGCGCAAAAGTAGCAACAGAAAATTATGAGTCGATATTTAAATCACGATTTTTTCAAAAACGGGAATCTCCCAATCGATTTCAATGCGCTATCAAACGCTGCTAGACGACAACGAAACAATTCGTTAAAAAAAGTCGATTACTCAAAGTCGGGGGGCTAACTTTGAGGAGGTCCTCCATCTGGACCTCCCGAACAGCTGGTCGCTCGTCACGCCGCCACGCGGCAGTTTGGGACGTAAAATATTGTCTTCGAGCCGCCCATAATTGTGCACGTCTGATTTCGTTGGTATTATACGAGTATGCAAATACGAATGGAAGTCCTGTTTATGTAAATGTGAATAAACTTGGAAAATGCTTTAGTTCTCTTGGTGTAAGGATACAATGAGGACTAGAGCATGTTCTTTTAGATTTAAAGGTGCAGTCACGATTTAAAAAAAGCTATTACTAAATACTGTATAGTTCTATTTTCATATTAACCTCCATAAATGTTTGTTGTCACGACCATTACTCAATAGACAATTAATTCTAGATAAATATTGATATGATTAGCGTTATAGGCGGCAGAATATTGGCACTCGCTGCGACTAAAAAAATGGCACCATGAGCTTACACACCAGGTAGTTTGTACTTACGCCATATGTATCACTGCAATCACAAATCACCAATTTATAACCTACAAACATGGAAAACCGTAAAAAAGAAAACAAGAGTCGCACGCTTAACTTTCGCAATTGTTATTCTTTATTTGTAACTCGTATATTAAATTCATTGAATCGTTAGAAATTGTGCTTGCGCATTATTAAATATCCGTAATGATCAAGTTGGCCTAAAAATATAATAATAATATTAATATTAACAATTATAACAGTAGCAATTAATAAATTCGTAAGAGCGCTAAAAAATAAACGAGTAATACCGTCTAAAATGGATGCGTGAAAAAAGGGGTCGGGATTGAAAGGAAAAAACAACAAAGAGATAGAAACAGTAAAATTGTGTGAATTTGGCGCGATGCAGGACTAGGGAGAACGCGTCAGAGTCGAAGAGATGTTCGCCATCTTGAGTGTTTTCTTTTTCTCGAGCGTTCAAGATGGCGGACACGATCGACCGTTGCGAGACTCGCGGCAACGATCGTTGCGAGTCGATCCGAACCAAAGTCTTATCGATAAAACTTAAAAAAACAAAAATTATTGCGCGCATGCGCCGCTAGATAAGTTTCGTAAGGTGCAGAAAATATTATAACACAAGCTGCTACACACTCTCTGGGGAGTAAATCAGAATTTTGGTATTATTCTTGCCTCGTTCTTCATCTGCGTTTCCTCTCACGGTGAGAAGAGGGATAAGGAGAAGGATTAGGGGGAGCAGGGGCGGGGGGTCTTAACAATGCAAAATAGTTATTTCCATCAAGGTTCGGAATCGGATTTCTGGCTGGTCGTTTTAGTGGTAGTTTTTAATTTTCGCTTGGGTGGTACGGGGATTTCCGGTGCTGATGGTGGAGGTGTTTCCGGTGCGGCGGCTTCGGCGACATCCAGCGTTTGTTGTTGCGTTTTCATGGTCGTCTTTTTCACGGTTTTGACGACTTTTTTCGTATCGGTCGAAGCACTCGGGTCTTCCTCCTTCTTCTTCGGGATTTTCTTCACGACTTTTTTGGTGACCTTTTTGACTTCGGTTTCGGGATCAGCGGTGGGATCAGGCGCCGATTTTGTCTCGGTAGTTTTTTTCACGACTTTCTTAACGACTTTTTTCGTGGTTTTGTTGGCCGCCTGTTGATCGTCGAGTGACGCGACGCTGCCTATCGGTGGTGACGTGGGTGGCGTTGCTTCGATAACTGTCGGTGTGTCAGGAATCTGCAGTTCCTTCGTTCGTGCTGGCCTCAGTGGACTGGAATCATCGCTCGACGGAGAGGCCTCGCTCGATTCGCCGGAACCTTCTTTATCGACTGGTTTCTCTGCAACTACTCTATCGATCGCTTTTTTACGAACATCCGTATCGACGGGTTTGCTGCATGCGTCTGTATCGACCAGTTCCGCGACAACCGCGGTTTTGTCGATGGATTTCTCGATCACTTCTTTATCGGCCGATGCCACAGGCTCTTTCTTACTGACTGATGCCACAGAATCTTCTTTACCAACAGGTATCTCAGGATCTTTCTTACCGATTTCTTTTTTCGACACTTTTGTACCGGTTGATACCTCAGATTTTTTCTCACCGACCGAATCCACGGAAATTTGCTTATCGATTGATTCTGTTGAGATTTTTACATCTGCTGATTCCCCGGATACGGCTTTGTCAACAGATTTTGTAGAAACTTCTTTATCGGCTGGCACTTCGGGAATTATCTCATCGACCGTTCTCTTGGAAACCTCCGTTCCGATGAAGGCAGTTTGAGAATCCTTCGGAGTCGTGGCTTCTTGCGCTTCGACCGGAGGCTCCTCCATTTTGTTAGTCGGTTTCAGAGGGCAGGATGGGGGTTCGCTTTGCGTGACCAGGGGCACGGCTGTCGGGATGCTTACTTCGGCGCTCGCGCAGGACGCCGGTTCGGATTTTTCAGTTTTCGATGTTGAGTCGACGGTAGATGTCGGTGTTGATGGTTGTTCGATGTTCTCTTGGCTTTGAGACGTCATGGTTGGATGCGGTGTCGTCAATGGTGCGATTACCGTCGGAGGCTCTTGAGGCGTTTGCAGGGATTTCGGTTCTTCTGGTTCCGCAGCTACCGGAAGTCGAGGCTCAGCCGGAAGTGAAATGCTTTCGACGACAGCGACCGTCGCCGAGGCTAGACCCCCGACCGGAGCAATTTCAAAGGCGTCGATTCCGTTGCCGATCTCCGAGGTGAACTCTTGACCGTTTGGTCTTGGGGCTATTGTATCCACAGCTTCCATGGCTGTTTCGAGTACCGCAGGTACGGACTCTTGAGCCGCAAGCGAAATCGACGAGACCGCTTCTTCGGTGACCGGCTTGAGATCCTCCGTTACAGATTCTTTAACGTCCGCCTCGAGAACCGATTCAGCCACTTGTATCGGCACTTGAGACTCAGTCGATAACTCCAAACTCTCCACATCCGCCACGTCCTTCCGGTCAGCGAAAATCTCCGCCATCTTGTCTGTTTTAGCTTCCTCGAGTGACGCCACCGTCGTTTTAGCCTCACCGGTTGGCGCCACCGTCGTTTTAGCCTCTTCGATTGGTGCCATCGTCGTTTTAGCTTCTTCGAGTGGCGCAACCGTCGTTGGCAAACTCGTTTCCCCTTGCGATAATTCCGATAATGGCGTTATTAGTTTTCTCACATAGTCTTCTCGAGCAAGCTCCCCGATCAGCTGATCTTCCTTATCGACCTTTCTCTCGAGCTCCAATAGCGCAGCTGAATCGTAAATAAAGTTCGGGATCAATTCGCCGAATTAGCGGAACAATACGCGTTGGAAGGATTTCTCACGCGGTTCGAATACTGACTGTTGGTAAGGTAGGTTTCAACGATAGTTACCCTCGCGTATCCAGTTCTTCGCTTCGGCATACAAAACGGAATAAGGATAACAAGCCATCTGTTGGCGATTGCAACATTTTATATCTCTATTACCGACCGATCGTACGATTCGCGACAAAACAATTTAAAAAATTGTCGAAGGTTCCACAGAGAGAAATCCTGGCAACGCGAATTTCTAGACGGTGCGCAATATAAAAAAAGAAAGAACAGCGTGCAATACTAAATTAAAAAAGAGGGTGACGATGGAGATTAAAGATCGTAATGGAACTTTTTCCATACGTCCGTTTGTATGTACGCATCAATATAAACGTTGTTATTCATCGATGATCTATAAATTCAAATGAAATTTTTTAAAAACTATTCTAAGAATTTTCATGAACGAATGACTCGCGAATTTTCGTGACAGCTCGATAATTTGTTATTTGAAAGCGCCCACTCCAGCGTAAGCAAAAAAAAAAACAAAAAAAAAACAACAGCGCCCAATGAAAATGACCCAAATGTTTGTTTCCTAATGGACGATGCAGTTTCTTTTTTCTTGTTTTTAATGAGTATTTAAAAACAATACAAACAAGTCATACAAAAGAAAAAAAAATTTGCAGCCACGCATGCACAAACATATAACACAGCCATGGGAATGAAAAGCGTAAGGAGGGGAATTGGCAAACTTCGAGATTGCCAGATTCCAAAAGACACAGAGTGTCGACTAACAAAAGTAGAACGACGAGCGTGTCCTTTGGAATTCGTAAGTAGGGGGTAAATTTGACGGCACTTGGGAAACAGTTAAAGTTGCTCGATTATTTTTTTTCTTAGTATTGAGCACTTGAAAATATTTACCCCGGTCAAGCAAAACGACATTACAAGAGGCGGCAATGCTATTGGCGCCACGGTCTGTTAGTTGCTCTCCTCCGCTCCTGTTTTTTCAAACACTCCATTTTAATTTATCGTACGATAGTCGAGTTACGAAAAAAAAAAACCAAAAAAACACTCCATTTTCGTTTGATGAAGTACCAAAAAAAAACAATGTAAATCGAGAAAAAAAATCAAACAAAAAACGCTAAGCACGTTAATCGCTTCGCAGCGCGAGCCTCCATCAACAATTTTGATATTACGGTTCGACGACAAAAAAAATTGGGAAACGAGAATCTTTACAAAAAATATTTCTTCCACACTTTCCTCGGTCTTATTATTTTTTATAAACTGACGAAAAAAAGAATAATTATATTCCTCGCATCGATAATTGTTCTCGTAATGGATTTCATGAAAATTTTAATAATACTAAGAAATTCGTAGATTTATCGTTCGCGTATTTATTCCATCGTTTTTTTACGTACCGGCTACGGTTTCCGTTTCCGGTTCGGCCGCTTTGGGACGAGTCAAGGATTCCTTGGTCTCCATTTCCTCGGATTTCGGAGCCTCCTGAAAAAGATTTTTCTTTTGAACACTACTATCTACTATCGATCCACACAAACCCAAGCAATTATGTAATTATCAAACAATCACTTGATTAATAAATAATAAACGATAATGAAATTATGAAAAATCGAATAATGTTAAATCACAAACATTCAATGATATTCCGGTTAGATAAATGAACAGGATATAGTATAACAATTATGATAAACAGAAAAATAGTAAATGTTCAAATAAAAATTAAGTTTGAAATATTAAAAAAAAACATTTTTTTAAATTGAATTCAAAAAATTACACAAAAATTAATGATTAAAAATTGGGAAAGATATGTATTAAAAAATAATAAAATAATGTTAATAATAATTCCTGTGACCTTGGGAGGGGAGTTTTGCCGTTCCGGTTGCTTGCCGAGGGTCTCACTGATCTTCTTCCAAATATTATCGAAACTATCGCGTCCCATATAGTCGATTTGTCCCTGTTCCCAGCTCTGCTTTCTCATGTGTTCCTCGAGGGCGATTTGTTCAGGACTTCTCGCCTCGCCGAGCGTTATTTTCGCCAACGCTCCAGCGATACCGGCCTGATATCAAAATATACGTACATATACCTACATACACATATATATATTTCCATAAAAGAATTTTGTTCTCCCGCAAACGAGAATTTATTTTTTCCAATTCTCTTATAATTTTTATAATAATTGTAACTAAAAAAAAAAAAATTGTTACACTAATGCGCGTGCAGGAAAAAGCGATCGTGTTTTGGATGCTAAGTGCAAAGTCAAACTACAGAGGGCCATTCTCTTTCGCTCGCCAGTTACTGTTTCTCGATTCAAAACTTCCCGCCGTTTTTGTAACGGCTTTTTTCAAATTCCATCGATTGAAATGGTCCGCCATTTTGATAGCAAATTGGAGTTGACAAAAAAAAGAATAAATTATCGTAAATTAATAATACGCTGGCAACTCAAACGAAGAACGTATTTTTCTTGTTGTTGTTGTTGTTTACTTACGTAATTACTTTCGAGTTGCCCCATACCGTTCGTTTCTGATCGCGCCGTAACGCTATTGGATTTTGTACAAGGTAACACGGGTGGAGTGGGAAGCGACGCGCAGTTGGAGTCTGCGCGAGGAGTGGAAGAGGTGAGCGCTTTGTCATTAGTCTCTGTGCAAGGAGTGGGGGGAATGATAGGCGCGTGATTGACCGAGTCGGCCCGTACAACGGAAACGTCGAATGCGCATTGGTCCGTCCACCTAACCACGTGATTTCTCGACTCGTCGTGCTTCGCTTCTTCAACAAAATTAGTTTTCTCATCGAATTTGGAATCCTCGTAAAGTTTCGAAAATTCTTCATTCCCAATGTTACAATCGTCCTCAACGATGCGTGGCTCGAAACGAGGCTCAAAATTGGGTTCGAATCCCTTTTGTATCGAAGTATTTTGAGGTAAGCTATCTTGATTTGGATGGTGTGTACTTTCGAGGTTAGAATATACGCGATCGCTTTCAGTCACGCGACTCACGGTAGTTTCTAATACTGGAGGAATTTTCAGACTTTCCAGATCACTGCACACTTCGATATGTTCTTTATGATTGTCGTTGTTCGGATGATCGTCGTAATTGTTATTGTTCGTCATTGGGATGTTTAAGGTTTTTGAGGTTAGATCCGTTGTTCCACGATAATTGTCCCACGGATCGTGAAACTCGGAAAAATCGTCGATTTCGTCGTGTGACAGGTAGTCCGTGCTGTGGTATGATGGCATAGTTAAGGGATCGTGGGAAATCGAGGGAGGTTCGTATTTGTATTCGTGCCAATCTTGTGCCAAAGTGCTGCTGGCCTATGCAAGCAATTCATGCCGAAACAGAAAAAAATTTACGCTAAATGTGAGGTTAGTTGTACACACGGGACGACCGCGGGTCCACCTTTTTTTTCATCGTTTTTCTTTAAATGAAAGAAAGATTTGAAAATGTTTTTGACGAATGTTGGGGGTCGATAATTTACCGACGTGCACTGCTACATGTGCGACCAGAACTACAGCGAAATATTACCGAGCGGGTGATCGTCGATACCGACGGATGGTAAGCCGTTATCGATCGGGAAAACCGACATTGTCGACCGGAAATGTTGCTTTACCGACCGAGCGATACATCGGAAGCTGTGTACGCTTGGCTCTTCAACTTGGACAAGTAATATTTTTGTTTGATCTTTTGTTTTCAGTGAATTTCACAATACAGTCTTTGTAAGATTTCTTTCAGAAGAAAACATTGAGAGTTGACAGCTGTCGGTAAGTTAGTAACTCAGCAGTCGGTAAGTTATCGATTCGTTAAGAAAATTCCTAAACGTTTTTACACCGGTTGCAACCTTGTCCAATTAATTTAATAAGAACTTAGACAATCATGGGTAAATTATCGATAAACCACAGTTCTTCTTCTATCAAGGCTGACCTCGCAAACGATTCAACTAATCTCGAAATCAAAGAAGCAATAAACAAATGTAAAAAGTCAAAGTTGAATCGCTAACTTCACACAACTCGAACAGATCCGTGGCCTGTTTAATCGATCGAAATCGATAAAGTAGAGACCCTCAAATTTGTCACCTTCGGCCATTTCCCATTCAATTAACGGACTCGTTATAACAAAATGGCGGACGTAAAGTTTAAAAAAAATCGGTTTTCGATCCCACCGATTTCGAATTCGCGGTCGAACGAGACACAAAATATATGAAAACCAAAATAAAACAAAAAAATTTTGAAAAATTCAATTTTTATCACCAACTCGATGCAACGAAAATTCAACAGATTTTGAAAGTGAAAGCTTCATCAAACCTCGTGAAATTTCGAAGAAATACTAAAAATCGATTGACTTGTTACGAACGAAGAAAAGAAAAATGGACCCTGCCGATAAAAACTAAACCGAAGTAAAGAAAAAAAAAGTTCGTGTATCGGAAGGTTTGTTTGGGTTTGTCGATTTTTCTTCCCCTATAAAACTCGTTTTACGATTGATACGGTTACGCACCACCGCACGTTCCGATACCGAAACAATTTCTTCTTTCCTCGTTTTCCGAAATAACGCCGTATTGTGCGTTTACCTTGAACCCCCGCACAAGATCCCCGATTTCTATAGAGTCCAAGTTAAGGACGATTATTAAGCCCTATGAAAAAACGATTTTAAAAACTTAAAAAAAAACAACATTTTTAAAAAAGACTTGGGAGACTGAAAGGGTTCAAAGTACGTGCCGGCAAACTCGCTAAAACTCCAATCCTCCCTGCCTCCATCTCAAAATGGGTAAAAAAAGAGAAAAAAGAGCAAAAAATCAAGACGAAATCTCGAAACGAACGAAAATCGTTTTTTTTTTCAAACAAAATTGAAAAAATCCGAAAAATCACAGAGTTCCATCGTGTTCAAAAAATCCGAAATAAATTCTCGTTAAAATAATTTCCGCGAAATAGAAATAAGTGCGACACGTGGGCGATTGCGTTTTATTAAAATTTACTTATTTCTGCGTTGCGAAATAACGACGCGAATAAATTTGAGTGAATCACGCGTACGTGAAAACGCGCCAAAAAAAAAAAATTGAAATCGAAATTGAGCGTGCAGAGTGCGCAGTTTGCGGTGCGAAAACTAATTTTGAGAGTTCTCGCGAGCGCAATGCGAAGTGCCAAAAAAACGTGGCAAGAAACTGTCGACACGCGTATTTCGTCTCGTGCAAAAATACTGTGCGAGCTCGTGTGCATTAATAATAATGATAATAAAATAATAACAATTTACATCGTGATAACTACGATGACGATGAAAAATAATAAAATACCTTTTCGTTTCTCTTCATCGTTACAAATAATTCAACCGTTGTTATCGTTTACAATAGCAATTATTTATTTTACATAATCAACCATTATTATTATTCACGACAAATCAATTAAATTACTAATTAAACAATTAATATCAATTAATATAATTGTTATTTGTACGTACAACAACGAAAAAATGATTATCATTGTTATAAACAATTTTCGTTATCACTGATATAACTAAAGCGATATTAAAAATAATATTTTTTTATTAAATAGTAATAACGAATGTTATTAATAATAGAGAATATTATTATAAATATTATTATTATATTATCATGAGTACAATTTTAAAAAAAATCAAAAATCGTACTAGAAATGTTAAGAAATAATAACATCGACAATGATAATAGTTTATACACAAATAATCGTAATATTCATACGACACGAAAGATATAAAAAAAAGCTCGTTATCGCTCAGTGCAAACGGCTAATCTTATTCAAAGAGAAATCGTGTCACGAAAGTGAAAAAAAGTTGTTTCCAAAAGCGCAAAAATAAAAAACTTCTAAAACAGGCCAGTACGAAAAAAAGTAACGATGAATCATTCGCAACAATACGATTCTTCGTGTTTTAATTTTTCTTCATCGCAGGGAACTGAAGATATCGCGGCACAGAGAAGGAAGTCGAAAGAAACGTGGTGAAAAGAAGTGACGAGTGTAAAACGAGAGATAAATAAATAATGAGAGAAAACACGATAGCTAGTAGAGGAAGCTTGAACGGTTTGGCAACGTTTGTTGTTTCTTACCTCGCGACAAGACGCGCTAGACTCCCTTTGCTCATTGCTTAGCTTGCGAAATCAGTAAAGTTATGTGAATACAAAAGCGTTAAGATCATTCGCCAAAAAAAGTAAAAAAATAATTTCAAACCATTTTTAAAAAACCGAACGAAAATAAAAATAAAATATAATTTTTAAAAACGACGAAAAGGAACAAACGAATGAAACTATGCTTGATAATTTACTCCGCAGTTTTCTCTTTTTTTTTCCTGTTTCGTTCTCACAAGTTTTTAGTTCCGAGTAAAAAAGAAATAAAATTAAAAATGCAAAAGCTCGAAGAAATTCGGAATGTTTGGCGGAAATTTCAGAATCGCGAAGAACCGTTGCATAGTTGATAATTCGATCATTTTCTTTCTTCCAAGAGACACCAAAATATACTTTGCAAAATTCCGATTCTCTTCAAACTCCAAAATGATAAAAAACAACAAAATGACGAAAAAAATAAAAGAGAATAACGCACACACGCACACACGAGTTCAAAAAAAAAAAAAAATTTTTCTCAGAACTGTTTCGATGCACGTGAGGGCCCGTGACACTTACCATGACCGATGACAATTGGGGATGAACCTTGTCGCAGAAGATGTTCCACCAGAGCTGGAGCAATGGCTGCAGGTGATTCGTTCCCGGGGCAGGATGGACCTGGCCGGTTATCGTGTCGAAGTACTGAAGCCAGGGCTTCGTCGATCCGATGAAGTGTATGATTCTCACATCACCGCCGTATCTGAAGTCATTTTTTTTCCACTTTATTTTATTACATATTTTCTGGTTTTTATTTAATATCCCTTTTTTCTATTTTTTATTTGGGTTTCTTTTTGAATTTCCTACTTTATAAAGATAAAGATATTTTTTTATATCGTATTTTTACAAAGATGAAGATATAAAAAAAGTTCGTATTTTTATTGAGATGAAGATATAAAACAAATCCATATTTTTATAAAGATAAAGATATAATAAAGATACATTACTACTAATTAAAATATTGACGAGTATAAACGAAAAAAAAATCATAAAACTAAAAACAATAAGGAGAGAAAAAAAAAGAAAGTAAAAATAACCTGTATAATCCAAATTATTTCCAAATAACAATAATACTAAGTGCGGAAGGAACAGATGAAAAAAGAAAAGAACAGAAAAAAAGCAGGGAGGGTATGCAAAAACCCAAAAAGGGTATAAAAACGAAAAAAAAAAAATGTATACAAATGAATCCAACAAGATATCATTGAAATAGCGAGAGAGAGAGAAAGAGAAAGAGAGAAAAATGTTATTTTTTAAACTTATTTTAACAAAGTTAAAGAAAAGATGGCTCACTGCTTAAAGGCCGGAAGATAAGAGTAGGTTGCGGTCGAGCACATGTTGTAGATGAATGGCAAATGTTTGCCGATGTCACCGCGAGCCCAGTCACTGAAGTACTGATTGAGGAGGCCCTGATCACCCCCGTCGAATGAGCCCTTATCCGCAGCGAAGCTCGTCAACGAAGCGAACGTTTCTTCGGAGGGCCGAAAAACGAATACCCCAGAATTGAAGCAATCGGGCCAGCCGACATCCGGCGCGGCCGAGAATTCGTCGCGTTCGAACAATTCGTCGCAATTCCTTATCACCTGTAATCCCGAGAGTCCCAAGAAATTAAAAATCCAAGTGTATTTCCCTAATTACTAATTTGAAAAATAAACTTCTCACTCAAAAAATATCAGTAATGAAACAATTATTTGATAAATAAAATGCTAGTATCTAATTAGTTAATTAAAATGTTAATAATGAAATAATGATAATAACCAGAGCGTCGGCGTCGACGAAAACGCATTTCTCGTACTGGGTGAGCCTCCAACAGTGAAGCTTCGTGAATGTGATGCCGAGCTCGGGCCTCGCCAAAAGGGCCAGGTTAGCCGCGTCCTTCGAGTCGAGAACGTTCACCTCTTGTACAAGCGTGAATACCGCGGACAATTTTTCCCTGCCGATTCATCAAGTAAATGTCGAATTGTCGTGGAATTTCACTTTTTTTTTCACAAAGAGAAAAACCGGAAGTGAGAGACAAGAGAGTGACGTAATAAATAATCAAAAGTTCGATGATAAAATTGTTTTAAAAAAAACGATGCAAATAAACGGAAGACAAATTCATGAAAATTATAAATGAATTATGTATTTTTTTTTAAATTCATTTATTTTTCCTGGTAGACGTTTATTACCTGTCCCATTCTATCTCTCCCTATATCGTGCCTTTACTTTTTTGTTAAATTATCATTTAGCGGAGTTTTTTAAATATTTTAATCAAATTTTATCAATTTGCGGAGTTTTTTTTAAATATTTTGTCATCTTTTTTGTCTTTCCCTACTTGACCGAAAGTTTTTTACTCAGGCTTAATAAAATTTATCATCATTTTTCCAAAGGATTTCAACCATTTCGCAACTTTTCTTCCCTATTTCGCCATATTTCTTCCCTGTTCAACAGTATGTATGTACGTACACCCAGGTCTCAAAAAAATCGGTTTCCCGCTGACTGGTCAATAGGCCAGCCAGAGGACGGTTAAGCGGTCACCGCTCCCGGTATCAGCCGTTTTGTTAAACAGAAATTGTGATCGGTATACGAAATAAATAAATCATTGAATCAGCCGTTTCGGTAAACTAAAATTCGAAATACTATAAATATATTAAATTAAAATTCGAATTTAAAATTAAAATTCGAATTTTAAATTAAAATTCGAAATACTATAAATATATTAAATTAAAATTCGAATTTTAAATTAAAATTCGAAATACTACTAATATATTAGTAGTATTTCGAATTTTAAATTAAAATTCGAAATACTACTAATATATTAATAAAATTAAACCGATAAATAAAAAATAGTAAATAAATCGGATTCGAAAGTTTTCCTTGGTCGTTTCGTCAAACTGAAATTCGAATCGGTATACGTTTCCGCGATTAATTCGTTTTGCTCTGACAGGTACGTCAATTGCGTTCACGGGCGAGTTCGTTGGCAGACGACGATGACACCGGTAATCGCGTCATCAACGAACCGAGTTCAAGTTCGCGTCTTCGAAAGCTCGCGTTGGCTCTCGTTCAGCCTGCAACCCCCTTCCCCACTCCTTCCCACCTTCACCGAGCTCGTTCGTCATGTCCGGGCGTAACTTCGCTCGTTCCGATTAATTGATCGAGGAGTCTCGCTTCCGTTTTTCCCGCGGTCTCTTTTTTATTACCACTTTTCGAAAATTCAATAAAATCTACAAATTTTATAACACTTATTCGGTTAACGGTATATTTATACGAATGTAAATTTCAATGCAATGTAAATGTAATTTAAGGTAAAATTTTTATGTAAAATTTTGTTTGTAATAAACATCGACACATCAATATATATATATACAGGGTGTCCCAGGTAAGAATTTCATCCGTGAAATGGGGAGTTGGGCATGAAATTCTGAGTCGATTGATATAAGCATGTATGGTTCCCGGATCAACCCCTGAATTTTTATTAATTTTTAAAGGCAACCAATCAGCAGCGCCACTTAAGCGGGTTTAAGCTCGAATTAATTATATTTAGACGTTTAGTGTCTTATCGCAGGTCCATGACGATGTATTTATATATTTTGAAGACGAATCCACAATTTAATTCGCCTTAAACTCTCCATTTCTAGGGAAAAATGTCGAAAAAATATTCTAGAAAAAGTTTTTTCCATTTTCCTAGTCTGATTTTGCACTTTCGGCAAAATTTCGGGCATATTCGTAATCAGCGAAAAATTTCCGATTAAATAGACCCTTTTAAGAGTTTAAAAACGGGAAAAAAAATTTTTCGTCTTCCCTGGCCATTTTTCCAGAATCTCAGAAATCACGATATTTCAAAAGGTCGTAGAGTAGGTTTCTTCTATCCGATGGAGATTTATTTGGTGTGTTTGAAAAAGGTTTTTGCCTGACTTAAATAATGGCGTTGGAATCATATCGATATCTCTTATAGTTTTCCCGGAAAGT
>JAPYZJ010000317.1:0-112295 GCA_030522765.1 Ophioninae sp. B BG-2022a
TTTTGGCAGATTTTTTGAAGAGTCAGTTTTTTGAAGAGTCATGCTGGATTTAATAATCAAAGTTAATAAGAATATATAATTAAAAATTTGTTTTCCTTTTAAATATAATTGAAATTAAACAATAGTGCTTTTTCCATACAATTTAAAATTTCGTTCTTGTAGCTACAAAAGCAACCTTTATTAGATAAAAGTATTTTTTCTTTCTTTAGTTAGCCATAAGTAATCAGAATCAGAGGTACAGAACTCAGACTCAAAATTCATGTTGACCAGTGTTATTTCCTATCGGTTGTTTGTCACCTTAACTTTTCAAAGCAACAGCACAAGGGAGTTTACGTCATTACACTTGTCCAAAAAGAAGAAAAGAGCAGAAGTTTGACTTTAATTTTTAGGTTTTTTTCTGAACTCGTGACTCATAGATAAATAGTTGTATTAAGGCAGGAAAAAAAACATTGAAAGCTCAAAGTCTGTAATTTACAATTAGCGCATGTAAATTGTACAGGGCAGAAAAAGGAAATGAACTTTAAGAAAATATGCCAAAATAAAAAAGTGCGACTGTTTTTCGTGATTTTCAATGAGTGCATGGAGTTCCCTTTGTTTTAAATTCCCGGTATCCAGGCCTGTGACGCTAACTACGTAGTTTCAGTTTTTGACTGTAGCTTTGTACGATCATTTTTTTCTGAAGATATTCATAGTTGAATGAAAAATTATTTCTTTTCTTTACTCTAGAATATTATAGGTCTGAAGTTCACAACGCTGCCACGCAACGAAAATTAATTTAAAAAAATGTTGTTATCTAGTGATAAGCTGCAAAGACCGCATCTTTCTTGTAGATTCTATCTCCACGCGTTTGAAAATAAAATCTCGTTGGAAGATTGTCCTAGAGTGAACATCGCTAACCGGATATAGTAACGTCGACTTCCCGAATACGCACCGCGTTCACTCTCATCGACTTGAAGATTCGCACCGTAGCGACGCATTGAAATTTCTTTTCTCATTTTTTTATTTCCTTACATCCATTATTTGGCGAAATATTTTTTTTCATATTGAATTCTCGGTTATCACAATAAAGATTTGTACAATTATTGAGGTATTTTCCTAACAATTTCGTTAAAAAAAAAATTGAGAAATTAAAAAATGATTTTCGTTGCGTCGAAACGTTGCGAAGTTCAATCGGGGTTGGGTAGGAAGCACGAACTTCGATTGACCAGAAGACTCAAAAATTCCGAAACTACAAATTTCCTAAAGGTCATGCCAGCAAAAGCACGAAATTTGTTTGGGTTTGTTTAGGTTCGTTAGTTTGATTTTAAACCCTTGATTTTAAACAAACCCAAACAAACCCAAAAATTTACAAAATTTGTCGTTTCGAAATATTCAAATTCGTGATTTTGAGCCTTCTGGTCATTCGAAGTTCGGATTTTCTACCCCATCCCGTTCAATCTCATTTCACTCTCATACATTAATAAATGAACTCTTCTGTTGAGAATTTCACCGCACTTTACGTCACGCGGCGAAGCCCTCAACGTTCGCTCGATACTCGTGGAATTTCCCGACTTGCCATCGAACGCATCGAGAAAGAGATAGAGAGGCGAATACTTTCGTTGGCTCACGAGTGAAGAAAAGCGAAGCGAAATAATTTATACCGTTAACAGAGTCGATCGTTTAGGTCGAGAATAGAAAAATCTTGCCCTAAAATGAGATCGGCATTTATGACCTTGACGCATGGCTCAAGGTCATCGTTTGCTTCGCCCAATTTATCTAACCGAACCCTTCCATAGATATACCAGGAACATCACAACACCTGGTTCTGGACAAAACATTGGCATTTCCGGAATACTGGTTTCTTCCTCATTTCACAAATTTTCACATTTCTTCCCTTTTCCGCCATCTTTCTTCTCTGTTCCACCATATCTTCTTTCCTATTCAATTCCTATTCAATACTCCACCAAAACCTAACTCCCATTGCGGCCACAGCTGACTTAAGCTACACTATACTGCATTCGTCAAGGGTACGGGGAAACTGTCGAAAACCCGTACCGATATAGGGGGCCTTGTATTCTTCTGATTCCTCGGTGTACAGATTTTTGGTTATAGTATGTAAACCAAAGTCTCAGAAAAATCGGTGTCCCACTCACTGGTCGATGCGCCAGCCAGAGCACGGCTAAGCGGTCACCGATCCAACTATCAGCCTATCCTGACGCTGCTTAACTTCGGTGATCGCCCAAACCGCACTCCGACCGCCCATCCGTCAGCGTCGGTCGACATTTCCGGAATAAAGAACCAATTTTTTCCAATTATTAAATTATATATATGCATCACCTATTGAAAGGTGTGATGTTACGTGAGTATTCCAAAGTACAAGAAATAAAATCAGAAATTTACCAAATTGTGTAAATTTAATAATAATAATGAAAATAAATAAATTTTGTAAATTTCTGATTTTATTTCGTGTGCTTTCGAACACCCACGCATCATCACAGCTTTCAGTAGGTAAACATTGCATTTATCAGACAATACTGATTAATATTTACTCCAATAATCAAACTAATAAATCCTTGCTAATCGTGATCCTCATGGATGATAGAATTTCGCTCATCAACGAGATTTCTTTACATCAATTGAATAAGATGTCCAAATTCATCTCTAACTTGACAAGATTGTACCTCCATCAATATTGTCCAGAAGGGATGGATAAAATGGTTTAATCATCGTTCAAGCACGAAATAATAAAATCTGGAATATCTGTCCATACTAGGGTTAGTCTCGTAATCATTGTACCATAATTAGGTAATAAAATTAACACGCAGTTTATTTAACCTTATCGAATAAAATCAACACTTAATTGTATTTAACCTGATTTAACAATTTTATATTATATTTGTTATACTATAAACGCCCATATACCATTTGTCAATCCAATTTATTAAAATCATATAGTTTCATAATTTATAGAACACAATAAAATTTCTGAAGAGAATCTGAACCAAGGATCGAAACGTAAGAATCGATCTTTTATTTTCATAAATTGACTTTGGAAATAAGCTTTCGTGTTATTACCAAATAAGACGAAATACTACAACCAACGTTATATTATTTATTTAAACAATAGTCGTCGCCTGGCAATGCTATCATAAAGAATAAACTATGATGGTTATCGGAAGTAGTATGCTGACATAACAATGGTTATAACGGAGGATGTTGTCGAAATGATGATTCTAATATGTTTCCGATTTTGCCTCTTTAAGGATTCCAAAAATGGATAAACGTTTCATCACTTTTAACTTTCACGTTGGTTCTTACTTATTTTCCAATCTGATTCCTACAATTTTCTTTGTCATCTATCGTTCCCCCTCATTTATTGTTATATTTCTAGTTTCCTGGTGCGATTCTGGTATGATCCTCGAAAAGACAACACCGGATGAAGATCTTGTTTTAAAGGCATGACGAACACGCCTCCACTTCGAAACTTTGAAACTACTATTCTCTCAACCGGCTGAACCAATCGTTATGAAAATTGTTATGTGCATTCAAGACGATGGCACCGAGGGCCTTCCACTCGCCATTTTGGTTACAAATATTTCATCCTTGAGAAATCGGGAGGAGAAACCGAGAACACGCCTCCGTCCACTTCAAAATTTTGAAACCACTATTCTCTCAAACGGCTGAACCAATCGGTACGAAATTTGTTGTGTGCATTCAGGACGATGGCACCGAGGGTCCCCCAGTCCTAATTTTGGATGAAAACTCA
The DNA here is from genome assembly GCA_030522765.1 of Ophioninae sp. B BG-2022a. Classification (NCBI taxonomy): domain Eukaryota; kingdom Metazoa; phylum Arthropoda; class Insecta; order Hymenoptera; family Ichneumonidae; species Ophioninae sp. B BG-2022a. The sequence goes on from JAPYZJ010000317.1 coordinate 3,746, forward strand.
TTCTTGAGAAATTGTGATTTAAAACGTTTCGACAATGTCTCTCGCACTCTTCTGTCACGTGGTAATGTTCATCATGCCCCTAAACCCATTACATCGCTAACCTATTCAAAGTGAAAGCTCGACCAAAGTCTCATACGACCTAGGAAAGGCGGATCAGAGATGGTACTTTTTCCGAATTCAAATTTCTACAGAGGATTGTCCGTGCGTGTGCAGGCTCGCAAGGATGTCTTTGTAAAAGTGCAAGCTGGTAGTTCGGGTATTGCAACGTGGCAGGTTACGCACGGAAACAGGTGGCGCGAAGAACGTGGATGATATTTGGAAGGCGAGAAGGGAGGAGGGGACAATGGGCAATTAAGGATAATAATAAACCCGTGCGCCGAGTCTCGTATGCACCTGTCTTTTGCGCAGGGGCTCGGTGCTCGAGCAGCGGCAACGGTCGAGGTGGTTGCTGCACACTTGCTCCTCCAGGTGTTGCAACTTGCCGTAAAGAGCTTGCGACAACGAGTTATTCGCAAATGCCGCCCATTCTGAAAACGGCGCGTTACTGCCGTAAGTGATCGGTGCCGGCCCGCATGTGCCCTTATTACGGCGCTCATTCACGGTGCGCCTATTGCCTATGGGGGCTAAATGTAAACAGGGAATGGGCCGATGGCGACGGCTCTTCCTTGGTGCCTTTCATATTTGCCACTTTTATATTCCATTCTCGGGTTATTGATTTCCAATATACGAATCCATCCACTATGGGTACCCAACGTTCCAGGTAATTACAGAACGAACAGAATTTCCCAATAAAATCTAGGTGTACCAAGACTGTGTCAGTGCCTCAGGAAACTTGCGTTCGTCTTCATAGATATTGGAAATATCTCGTTCGTTATTAAAAACAGTGGCGTACGTACCTCTGATAAGTCTGCTGTTGCTGCATACCACCGGTCGTCGTCAGCGGAACATTTTGCGTCGCGAAAGCGAGTTTTTGCTGGCGTTGCTGTAGCATCTGTCGACCAAATACCCCGTAACCGAATCCGTAGATCTCGTCTTCCTCTTTGTCGCTCAGGCAACTCGACGGCTGTGACGAGACAGCGAATTAAATCTGTCCATACATTTTCTTTCGTAGGGTAGATCGAGGAGATTTGTGAAAGAGGAGAAGTGTAACAAAGTCGATTTCGGCCGTCAGCGAACTAGCAATTTCGCATACTAAATGGTCCATTTGAAAAACAATAAATTCACGTCATTGCTAATTCGCTAACAGTCATATAGGCTCTGATGACATTGACTTTATCCGAGCTTTCCTCTGACAGAAACCTCATCAGTTATCACTATCTTGGTTGAAGAAAAAAAAGTTTTTCTTATTCCTCGAGATTTTTACGAAGGTAAACGAGCTTGTTTGATTGAATGTTTTTTCGCCGTAGGGGGTTGGGTAGGAAACACGAACTTCGATTGACCAGAAGGCTCAAAATTCCGAATTTTTGAAATTTTGAGACGACAAATTTCCTGAAGGTAATGCCAACAAAAGGTTCATGAAATTTGTTTGGGTTCGTTAGTTTAATGTTAAACCTTTGATTTTAAACAAAACCCAAAACTTGACGAAATTTGTAGTTTCCGGGTAAGTCCGGGATAGTTGGCCATCATTTTTCTTAAACGCTATTAAAAAACCCTCAAACAAAAAACAGGGACTTTACTTACATTTTGATTTTTTTACAAAAATTTGGACGTACTCTGTCTCCCACACGGGTCACGAAGTGAACTTAACGGTAACTAGTGCCACCTAACCAACAGTCCCATGAATTATTCCGATGAGGCATCTTTCCCTTATGGCCATCTACCCCGGAATTACTCTATTTTGAGCTGGCTTGAAGAATCAATAATCGACCAAAGAACTCTAATTCGATTGTCCCACTAGTATTTTCAGCCTTTCACTGATTGCTACGTTAAAAAAAAAAACAAATTTTCTCGGCAAGGGATCCGAGCAACAGAATCGATGCAAACGAATCTGTTGAAGAAACTGGGGCTTGTTGCTCGCCACATCGTCGGCGGTGCATTCGATCTTAATCGACATGCGGTTCCTCGTAATTGAATACTCTATTATCCTCGAAAAGGGGAGCGAGAGAGGCCGAGCACCGAACGATAATCGTCTTAAACCAAGATCGATAAGGCCTACACGACCAACCGCGCCTTAATCTCTCGCGCTCTCGAGGTTTCCCTACTTTGCGAACAAGAAAGCGACCTCGGTCTCTCTTGCTCTGGCTTTCGCCTTCCGTGTCTTCGCGCGGCTGTAGCTCGGTGTCGTACAGCAAGCTACGAGAGAACCTCGCTCAGGGCAGAGTATCTCGGGTCGCTTGGCGACGAGCCTCCTCCCCCCCCCCCCCGGGGGTGAATCGAAATTTACTGCAAATGGAAATTTCACCGAGACAACACTGATATCAAACGAGACTCTTGGCAACTGAAGAAAATAAAGAATTTCGAAAAAAATATAAAAGAAAGTCAATTGGAGTTCGCGGTTTCCGTTCTGTGCAATAGAGATGATTTATTTCGTTGAACATTGCACCGCTTTGTGTGAAATATACTTAACGCCTATAAAAGATAGACGAGTGGGCGTAAGTCAAAAATTGAAGTTACGACTACGTGGAAATGGAGTAGGCGAGTAACGACGCGATCTTGAAGCGCCAAAGAGGACCAAGTTCTGAGCCATTTATGTCGATCGAATATCCATGGAAAGTCGTAGCTTACCGAGTATTTTCCTGGCACGTAAATGGGTTGCGAATGACTGGTTGTTAGTTGAGTGTTCGGCATTCTTGGCGAAGCATTTGTTTCTCGTCGTCGTAACTCCTCGAGGGGCTCCAGAACATCGCCGTAATGCGTTCTGAAGAGGTCCGCGTATCTCGACGCAAGTCCCTCCAAGTAGCCTTGCTCGCCTTCCTGAAACATGGGAATGCACTCATCGTTAAGAATAAATTCGTCGTCTTGTCGATGCTTTTATTTGTTTATTATTTTTCCACGTCTTCCATGCTTTTATTTGTTTATTATTTTTCTGTGAAACTGGCTTCATTAATGCTTCGTATAGATAATCGAAAAAAGTTTGTAATATCAAGACGTCGAGGGAATTCAATTTGGAAGATCTAAAACGGTTGTTAATTTTATCACGTTACTCAAATATCCGCATGGTGAATTGATGGCGAATGCCTTATAAAAATAAGACACTGTAATTGCTTTTTTTATGAGGGAAGGGCTCCCCTGATAAAGACCCTTATTGTGGCATGACGACCTGGCATTATAAGGAAGGATCAGTCTAAATAGCTTCGATTATAGTATTTTTATCACTAAACCCGATTACTCGAAAATAAGTAAAAATAGAATGTAAAAAAATGTTAAGATATTGACCATGTATTATAGTGTACATTTACAGAACCTTCAAAAATTACATATAACTACTATACTTATTGCCTTGATTCGTACGTGAAGTAAAACCAATGCATACGTTTAAATAATCCTATTTGGTTCTTTTTTATAGTGACTAATATCCCCTCGATACTTTTCATAGGAAAAATTATTTCTTTCGAAGCACACACGTACGTATATTCATTGACCGGGATAACTACGAGCCCACCATAGCTGCCATTGCGTGTCGTTTAGGCAAGCTTGAAGGACCTTTATTCTGCCTTTAACCCGCAATGGTCAGTCGGGGTCCAGTGGACCCTAGGCAAATTTTGTTGGGATATATCATAGAAAGGTCGATTGAGAATCGAACTTGTGCTGTCATGTGTTATTGTCTGAACCTACTCTAACACAATTTAATCGGTGGCGATGGTCGAAATGGCGTCAGTCGTCTTGCAGGTAGCAAACAGTGCTCTTCATGAAAATTATATTCTTTTTCTTAAAAATGTACTACTTCAAGAGTAACATTTTTCTAATTTTTTTATTTTTATTATAACTTTTCCAGTGTTAACTATGAGCTGCTATCAATATAGCATTAAATAGTTGATTTATCTTATTACAATGTTTTAATTTAGGGGGCATATCCAGTGATTTGCACTGCCCTAGGTATAAGAGTAATATAGCGTAGGTTTTTTTTCCATATCGCAAAAATCAAAAAGTATATGAATTTTTTAATGAAAATTGGGGTGTTTGTTCTTTTTTTAAATTGTTTTTTCGCCATATTAAAATTTTAAAACGAAAGAAAAGACGAATGTATTACACGAAAAACATATGAAATGGAATACTCGTGTAAGAATTGCGTCAATAAATCAAGTAGAACGTAAATAGCAACAAGTTTTCGGCGCGGGGTCTATTATACCCCATGTGACCGTTACGTAGCGTATAGGAAGTGTGACCATTACGGGTTAATAGCTCTCAGTAGCAAAGTGGGTCTAGCCTCCGGGCGCTCATATAAACATACTAGACAAAGGTCCCTCATAAAGTTGGAGCAATTGTAAAAGCCCTAATTATAATATTATATAGCTCTAATCAATATATTTCCGCATGGGTATAAAACGTATCCATTTGTGTGTGCTCATCAGTAGTTCACTGAAAAACAAATTTCAATAGATCAATGATGAGACCCTCTATGAAAAAAAAAAAACGTTCGAGGGCAAACGAATCGAAAAAGTGAAGTTTGCTTAAACTCAGCAAGCGAAATCCGGAGGGGCAGGTTGAAAAATAAAAGTTGAACAGTTGGACGGTGAATGATAATGTACGAGTAATTAAGCCGAAAAGTTGGTCTACCTCGCTGTTTGACGTTGAGTGGAGACAAGCCCTCACTCTCATCTTTCTACCTCTTGGCAGCTAACTCGACGAGCATCACTCGCTGCAATCGTTGTTGGCGATACCTGGCACGGACATCTGTTTACGGAAGGCCCACCCGTGCCCACCCTCCCTACCACCTCATCCTCCTCTACCTCTTCTTTCGCTCCCTATTCTCAGCTCCGTCTACTATTTTGTTTGTTGCCTTGTGTTTAAAAGAGTTTCCTCAACTTTGAACCTTGCGTCCACCGCGAACTCGTGCTTCGTTTTGAAAACTTCGAGAAAACTCTGTCCCACGTTTCGTTGGAAATAAACGCGGGAATGGTGATTCCAATGGGGTTGAACTACGGGAAAATAAAGAGAGAACCGGTCAACAGAAGGAAAGACGCGGAGAGAGGAGGAGGAATAGCGGTGAAACGAGGCAAGCTGTTACGAGGCACTGCCCGCACTGCTGCCGTTTGGTTTCGTATAGAAATATATATGTACTCGAGCGGCTCCCAAACTCGGTGCATTATGAACCCCGAAATATCCCAAACTCATAGAAATCTTCAACTTTACGAGTTTCTCAGCAACTTCGGAAGTAAGCGTGGAGCTCAAAGCGGTAAATAAGAGACCACCGACCCTTCACCCTTTGCCCCTTAAATTTCGCAACGGCCTATCGGTCGATGTACACGGATAAACGCCAACGGAAACACGAAACGATTTCTGATGGTCATTCTTAAAACTAGTGTTTTAATTCGTCTCTTGAATGAACACACTTGAATGAACTCACTCGCACCGGTTTGTTCGAATTTTTTCGAATTACTTGCGCTCGATCAACTCGGCTATTTCAAAACCCAAACAATCGTGTTTCAAGATGGACACGGTATCGCGGTGTTCCGGCTCCAGGAGCTGTATTATTATGGACTTGAAGTTCGCATCGTTGCGACGCAACGAAATTTATTTTCTCATTTTTTTATTTCCTTAAATCTATTATTTGGCGATATATATTTTTTTCGAACTTCAACCTCATGAATTATTGAGGCTCAATCCATGGGGTATAGTGGACCCCACGCCGAAAACTTGTTGCTATTTGCGTTCTACTTGATTTAGTGACGCAAATCTTACACGAGTATTTTATTTCATATGTTTTTCAAGTAATACAATCGTTTTTAGATAACAACACAAGTTTGATTCTCAATGATATAGCCCTACAAAATTTGCCTGGGGTACACTGGACCCCGGGTGAACATTACGGGTTAATAGCCTATTTAAAATATGCATCAATATGCCTGATCCAGTAGGTATCAGGCCACAGTCAGGTAACTGAATGTATCCTTGCCTGCGGTTTGGTGATCCGGCTAGCTTCAGGCGATGTTCAATCAAGTGGACTTACAGATTGCGTCAATTTGCCTCACCTGTCTAGCTTCAGGCGATAGTCAAGCAAGTACACTTATTCCAATTTACCTGATTCACTTAGCTTCAAGCAATCACCGCGTAACTGGATGTATACAGTCTGGTGCTCGAAATGTGCCTAACCTCATCATCTTGCCGAATACTAGGGAGCCAGGAGAGAAGCACGGCTCGTAATCACTTTGCACATTTTCACATATAAAATATACGTTGCAAATTAGAACGAAAAAGAAAAACCCAAACAAACCCAAACATCAAGTGCTCTTGCGTGAATGGCAGGCCGTGAATAAAGGAAAAGCTAGTGCTTCAGCGAATGAGAATAAGAATTCATTTTTTAATAGGTTTTCACAATTCTCAAATGTGTAAGTATAAATTAGCTCAAATCTATAATTATAAATAATTTTTCGTATCGACCTGTGCTGTCAACTCACTATTATTTGGATCGCCAATGCTGTTTGGGCTAATCTGAACTGTTGAATGTGAATGGGTTTGAAGTTTGTAACGTTACCAGGCAACAAAAATTAAATTAAAAAAAAAAATGTTTAATCGAGTGATAAACTGCAGAGACCACATCTATTTCAAAACCTCAAAAGAACCTTACTAATTGAAGGCTAAACTTCAAGGCTTTAAGGTTCCGGCTTAAGAACCTTCTAGAGGAATAAGCCACGCAAAAAAATTAATGTTGGTTGCGTGGCAACGTTGCGAATTTCAGGCCCATAAATGTGGGGCCAACGGCGCAGGACAGCACTGATAATGTGGGCTACCTGAATAGTAGTAAGTTCACAGCATAGTTCAGTTCAGTGAATGTACTGCCATCGGTGCAAGTTAGTTCATTCAAAATTAACTTCGAATAAACATTACATTTATTAGACTGTTCTAAACTATGAATTCAACGCGGTTTGGTCGGCTTACACTGCCCAGGCGAACCTGCACCCATAGCGTCATATCCACAGGACTGACCTGACATCGTTCGAATTGACCTTCGCTGTTAAAGCATCGGGTTAAAAAAAATGTTCTTCTTCTTTATCTTTATTTACCAAGTCTCTTGACTTTTTATTTAAAAAATTTCTAAGTATATTCCAAGTTTACTCTATACTAAGAATATAACATGAAATCTGATTCGTTTTCCACATAGATCTATGTAAAAAATGTAATGTAATGAATGTAAATTGATATTTCCTTTAAAAAAATAACTATCAGCGTTGTTTGTAACTTCGTGCCTTTGTGTTTTTAGATATGCAAATTATTTGTTATTTTCGGAATGAATGGGACATTTTGAGCGAAGGTTCGTTTCACCATCCCTACTAGGGTGACTAGGCCTGATTTCGGGGTCGGATAAACAAAAGATCCGACGAAAAATGAAACTCCACTGAGGGGAAAGAAAGAGTAACGAGTTATGCGCGAGCCGTAGGTCATTATGATGTTTTTTGACATTTCTACTGGCAGAATGCTGCCGCACCGTACACTACTGGTAGAAAATACGTATATAGACACGGTGAAGGACAAATCTTGTGGGAGGAGGGGGCCGGGGGGGGGGGGGGGGGGGGGGGGGGGGGGGGGGGGGGGGGGGGGGTGGGTCGATGTGCCCGAGTGCAAACAAGTGGGCGTCTCGCGATAATTGGTCGGCCATACTTTCTCGCGCCTTCAACCTACGACGGAAGTATTTTCGGTTGAACCTCTCCAACGATCGTTGCACCGGTCATTAGCGAATGCGTCGTTAACGCCTCGCCTATTCCCCCACTGATTTCGTAAGCTCGAGCAACCCCGCCATCCTCTTTTCTTTTCTTCGAGCCGTGCGCGTTGACTCTTCGCGTTCGTTCTCCTCCTCGTCCTTCTCAAATATGTATTCACTTTTCGTTTTTTTTTTCTTTTTTCCTTATTATTTGCAGCTGTACTATTTGGATTTAAAAAAATGTTCAAAGGCTCTGCTCCAAGGGCGAGATGCACCTGGGGCGGTTATGCTGGTCGGACTCGATCAAGTTATATGCCATCCGAAAAATAATGATTTTCGCAAAACTGCGTTTTTAGCTGTTTTATTGCAATGAATATCTTGAGAAATATGCTTCCATATTTTCGAACCCCGATCGATGGTAACACTTCCCTCATAAGCGGTGCAATCTCGATGGGAGTTCGCAAGGTTGCAACGCAATGAAAATTATTATTATTATTTTTGAAAAATCGAGTGAGACCGAGACCACATCAGACGTTGCATATTGATTTATACGATTTGATAATATGATTTATGTTGAAATAGATGCGGTCTCTGCAGTTTATCACTCGATTAGAAAAATAAATAAATGAATTTCCGATGCGCGGCCACGTTGCGAACTTCAGACCCATCAATGTCGTTCAGGATGGTGCTCACTGAGTTTTGCTTTCCAAATTTATTTTAAATAGCTCTCGTTTAAAATTGCGACAGATGACTGTTAATATTTGCGAAAAACGTTTTTGTATATGGTATGGGCCAAGTATACGAGTTTTCCATACTTATTATTTTACTGCACATTTATTGTGACATAGTATTTATACCGACGCAACCGCTTATAACGACATTGAAGGGGCGACGCAGCACTGACGTTATAGTCGTTAGTCGTTATAAGCGATTAACAGTCAAACTGCATAAATATACATTCGACTGTTTAAAAAAAAATAATGTCGCAGCTCTGAATCATTGAATGATGATTAGTCTACATCCTTCTTCCCCTTTTTCTTTTTCTGCTTTCACCAGCTCAGTTTGTCCACGTTTTCTAAGTTGCTCTGGCACTTTAATAGCGAGTGTGCTTGATGATTGCATCAACGATTTTGGTAGCGTCGCTAAATTTTAATCATGGAAATGCTCTCATCTTATGGTTATACGAGGGCGCGAATATAATATTGACGCCGCGGGTTGATACACGAGGGTTGCAGTGTCAGTGGATACACGAAGGAAGAAACGGACGTCAGCAAACAGTCCAGAGACTGCTTCGGTGCATTTGTTTTGTTTGAACAAACGAAAAAGCATGACACAAAAAAAAAGTAGTATTGTCGCTTTCGTACTCCCAACATCGTATACAACAAAACAACCGTTCTTCTCTGTAACGTGAATATACAAATATATACATATATATTTAGTATGTATGTGCATTTATATACATATACATCTATATATTTAGTATATATTTGCATATACATACATACACATGTATATTTAGTATATATATGTGTATACTAAAAAAAAGACTCTACCGGCGTCGTTTTTATTCCGAAGCGGCAGTGCACAGCTGGGAGAAGACTTTGAGCGCGTGTCTCCATTGTTTATCGTCACCATTTTTGTCTCACGACAGCGTGCTGCATAGCTTTTGATACTATGATGCTCAACAATCCAGAAATTTATTTCTACTAAAAAAACGCTCTTGGCACGTCGAGGCTTCGAGTATGAAATCATAAAAAATTCAGATAATAATTGCGCGTAACGGAGAAGCCATTTTGTCGAACTAACGAGAGAATGCCATTGAAATGCCAGAATTGAGAGCTGATAATGCCGAGTTACTAGCTTTACTGAAATGTATTATAAACTAGAAGCAACGTGAATTCTGTGTTCGCCTTCGAAGGTTGAAATCGTAGGTCGATCGTCCTGTTTACGGTAGATCACGATCTCGATTTTGTACCACTTGGGAGGTGCACGGGTAAAAAGATCCGGTTCCCTAGAAGAGGCGTGTCTTCAGCTGGTTGCAGGGTATCAAATGACGAGAGTACGTGTACAATATCCTTCGGATCAAGTGTGCACACTTTGAAATATGAAGGGTTTGAAGGTTCGAAGATGAGAGTTAAAATAATAAAGCGCTCGTAGATATATAGGAAATTTATATAACTGATCATAAAGTTAAGAAACTTTACGGAAAACCTACAAATTGGATCTAAAAAAAATTAAAAGCAAAAAACTTTAAAAAAAAAAGCTTTTATTTAAACGCTCTAAAAAAACGAAAATAATTTTTTCTTTAAAAATTTTAACTATCAACTTATAACCTCATTATATACAATTTATATGATAACAAACGCTTGTCGCGAGATTTAATTACCTATCAGTACTTAATTAAATTGAAATTGAAAATATAATAAAGTTACCAGATCAATTTACATAACTAAATTGGTACTAGTTTATTTTCAAATTGCGCGACAAGCTTTTATTATCATATAAATTGTATATAATGAGGTTATGAGTTAATACTTAAAATTTTTAAAGAAAACATTATTTTCTTCTTTTTAGAGCGTTTAAATAAAAGCTTTTTAAAAAAAAGTTTTTTTGCTTTAATTTATTTTTTATTTTTTAGTTATCCAGTTAAGTTAGTTAGACAGTTAACCTGTCTCCTAGACAGGTTACAGACCAATGCTGATGACGCCCATCTCGCTAAATTACACAAGTCAAACTTATGGACTTATGGAGCTTACGTTTCAGTTTTCTCTTAATGAGCCCTTTCATTTGATACCCATATTGTAGAAGTGCATTAAAAATAACTACTCTGCCATCTTGGACGGTCCGCCATATCGGATTTAGAATAACGTCAAATTATTTTTCAAGTTACTCTCAATAAGCCCTTTCATTTGATACCCATATTGTAGAAATGCATTAAAAATAACTATTCCGTCATCTTGGGTGGTCCGCCATATTGGATTTTGAATAACGTCATATAACATATCGTGCATTGTCATCCAAACTTAACGTGTATACAAAATTTCAGCTCAATCGGTTGAAGATATCTACTTCAAAATTGAGTTCAAAGAATCCACCGTAACATACATACATAGATTGCAAGTTAAATAAAAGCTTTTAATATTAATTAAGAACTTGATGCGCGTTGCGGGTAATTATGAGCACTCCTATAAGATTCATGATGGAGGCCGAATAGGGGTAAGTGCATTTTTTAAATTATAAAATGGACTAAATTCAAAATTATAAACGGACTAAAAAATGAAATTCGAATAATGTATGTAAATTATGTAAACAAAACTTATAAACAGCTTGAATAGGTAATAACTCTGCGTGTAAACTCTTAATAATTATGGCTGAAGCTACGCGAGATTATATCTGAAGATTAATGCAATTCTGAAATCGAGTTTATCAATAAAACATCATTAACCCGTAATGGTCACTAGGCGTCCAGTAGACCCCAGGCAAATTTTGTAGCGATATATCGTAGAATCTACTCCAACACTATTTAATCGGGTAATTTTATTTATTATTAAAGGTAGTTTATTTGGTAATGATCAAAATGGCGTCAGTTGTCTTGCAGGTAGCAAATAGTGCTGTTCATGAAAATTATATTTTTTTCTTGAAAATATACTATTTCAAGAGTAACATAGCGTTATGAATTTTTCAATGAAATTTGGGGTTTAAGTTCTTTTTTTCTGATTGTTTTTTCGCCATATTAAAATTTTTAAACGAAAGAAAAAACGATTGTATCACTTGAAAAACATATGAAATAGAATACTCGTGTAAGATTTGCGTCAATAAATCAAGTAGAACGCAAATAGCAACAAGTTTTTGGCGTGGGGTCCACTATACTTACGGGTTAACAAAATTTTTTTTTCAATAATCGTTTTTATTGTTGTACGCGTTCAATAAGCTAAAAGAAACTTGAAACGAAAAGGGCAAAGTTTTTCATCCCCCGGAATCTACCCTTATCGACTGGTGAAAGTGAACAAAAATAATATCTCCGGTCGGATTGCAATAATCGTTTTTTTTTTATTGGCGATATCCTTTTCATGGCTAAAAATAAATTTGTATCGTATATTAATATCTATAATTCTAGCAGCACGGAATACGACCTCGGTTTTCACTGACTCTGTTTTTACTATTGACGCTCTGCCGTCACGTCTAATCTAGATTTTTTCGTGACACGCCGCTAGAACTCACGAACATCATTTCGCTTATCGCCGGTAGTTTTTCGAGCTTCTTGTTTGCTGTTCTTATCGTCACTTCCCATGTCTCAATCCTGATGCTCGATTCCCGCGAGATTGTCAGGATATACATATCTAAATAAGTACAAGTTTTGTTAATGTATTATATGCTTATCTATAGATACTTTTTGCATGGCACAAACGTGGCCCCATCGGACGTCATAGTGTCAAGATGAAATAAATTCCTGACAAGGAAAAATAAACTCACTTAAATTTCAATTCGGATTTATCCGTCACTCTCTTTGCCATGGCAGGAAAATCTATTTGGGATCTTTTGTTTCCATTTTTTAATAATAATAATACACACGACGCCCACCGCGTTGATTTTGATTATCCAAACTAATTCTCCACTCAGGCGCGTATAACTTCCTGCAGTAGATAGCCAACTACTCTGTGCTCATTCGGAAATTACTGAGTACAGTTACCTACTAAACACGGTTATCCCGAATGACTCTACTATTGGAAAAAAACAATTAAACATCTTTGTTAATTGTAGATAACCATTACTCGCTGTCAATTTTGTATCACCAGAAAGTTTTTCATTGACTCTTATAAACTCGAATAAACTAAGTCTAAACGATGACGTCTAGTAAAGTGTCATTCACCATTTTAGTAATTTTTTCTTCTTCATAGCAATATCAGTGGTCATCCTGGAATCGACGAAACAGAAAATTGTACACTTCATTTTCGCTTTTTATAAATTCAGCTACCCTAGTTATATAAAAATTATTAGCTAATGCAGCCAATTTATAAAATGTTGAACTTTTTTCGACACACATGACAATTATTGTTCGGTGCACTGATTTTCGTCATTTTTACGTCCGAGGTATATTTATGCCTCAAAACGCCATCGCTACATGGATCATAACGTCGTCACGCAACGAAAACTATTTTTTTCCGTGGCTTACTCGTTAAAAAGGTCCTTAGACCGAAACTTTCAATCCTCAAAGCTTAGTCTTTAAGGGCATGACGAACATCGTCATAACCTCACAAATTTTCAAAATCCGTTTTCCCGGCGTCGATTAAGTTTACGGCGAAAAATCAAGCAGCAGTCTTTGTAGAATTCATAGAGACAGAAACAGATGCTTAAATTTTACAATAAAAATGTTTCGTCCTTGAGAAATTGCGATTTTTAAATTTCGACTATCTCTCTCGCACTCGTGTGTCACGTGATACGTATGGACATGTCCTTAAATAAGTAAGGGTCTTTTACGGCGTAGAAATAGATGCAATCTCTGCAGTTTATCACTCGATTTAAATAATAATAATAATCATCATTTTCGTTGCGTGGCAGCGTTGCGAACTTCAGACCCATGTTGCTACGTAGTCGGAATGTTTAATTGTGTCAGCATGGCGACGCAATGGTACACTTGTTGTGTATAAAATATATCGTGATTCTTGCGGATGCCCTCAGCAAGTAAAGAGGGAAAAATGAAAACGAATAGAAGAAAAATCGTGGTGGTAGGAAATCGAAGTTTCACTGTACTTGTAACTATTAGAGACGTAGTTTTCTCCCGGCTGTTCGGCCTGAATCGGCGGAATGTATTGCACATATAGTACACCTCGTTTCTAGGTACTATCGTATTACGTGTGAATTTATTATTCGCAGTTGAACGTGGACGAGCGAGAAACTGAGCTGAGGCACATCGAGGTAAAATCGACGTCAGGAGCACCCATATTCGAGGGTGTGCGCGCGCACATACACACAAACATATCACACTTGGACACTTACGCGCGATTACGTGGATGTACCCGTTCCCTGCGGAGCCTGCAAGCGTCTCGGCGAAAGTTTACGTTCATCTCTGCACACTGTTCGCCAGACGACGGAATTTCCCTAGCGAATTGAAGGAAAATGCACAGCCTGGCGCTACCGACGGAATCTCTCTCACTGATTCTCGAAAACTTGAATCGGCTCGATTTCGCTTTGTGGAAAGTCATCGTCGGGGTGTGCCTGTACAGCCTTTGCCAAAAGTATTACGAACTCCAATATTTTTCAAACCTTCTCTAGGCTTGGATAAAAATGGTAAAAATTCATTTTACATTTGATGATGCCATATTAGTTTAAAACAACGACATAGTAATAGTTATCTTAAACTGAGACGTCATCATCAAATGTAAAATGAATTTTTCCCATTTTTGCCTGTAAAATATTGATATTTTAAAAAGCACATTTAACGAAATAGTAATAGTTAGATGTGCTTTTTGAAATATCAATATTCTATAGGCGAGCTTACTGCTTTTGGCCAAGGCTGCACTAGCATGTAATTCCGTCAGATTTTTTAACAAACGTATTGCTCGATAACCTCCGGGCATCATCCTCGTAAGAAAGTAATCTTTATCGATAGATACTTGAATATGGTAGATCTATCAAGTTGTCGACGGATGTTTTGAGGCTCGCGTTAAAAGCCATGTACGTGACCGTATAACGGCGGGTATATGACGTGACCGTACAACGGCCGGTACATGACGTGACTAACGAGCGTGATATTTGACCCATAGAAATAAATTCGAATCAAACGTTAGGATGCAGCAATAACAAGAATTGATTTTGTCGTTCCGTGCTTCGTGGTGGTGATCGTGGTCGGGGTTAGTGCAGTAGCTGTGCGTGCCTCGCTCGCCCACCGAATTTCCAATAAGTTGCTTAAGACGCAAAACCGCAGATATAAGGGGGACCGGGGACAAAAGTAACAGTTTGTACTCCATGCCCGATGTTTCGTCAATTATAACGTTTGTGATAAAATAAATATAGCTATATTAAACTTTCAATTATGGTCTAAACACGTGCTTTATAATTTTATCTAATATATTTCGGTTTCTGATTGTTATGAAGCTGCAGAAAAAAATTGGAGATTGTTACTTTCGACCCCACGGTCAGGGCGAAACTAACAAGGGGTGGGTAGAAAGTGACACCATATTAGTTCTGCCCAATGCTATCAATACAACGAAAAACAACACAAGAGTAAATCAAATTATTTAATTCAAAGTTATGGTACAAAAACAATAAGCTTCTTAATTAAGTTTAATTTGAGATTCGAGTTTCTATCCAGTCGAACATCAAGAAAAATGTACTTCTTGATGTTAAGTTAATTAACAAATTAACGCGGGTGCAGAAATTGAACTCATGCGCGGGGGCAGTGTGAGCTGACGACCAACGATCGCACGCGTCGCTATGGCTATTGGACAAGTTAGCACGTTTGTTACGAACGATTGTTACAAGGCTACGAACTGCAGAGACTGCATCTATTTCAACACCTTCAAAGGATGTTACTCCGTTAAGCCTTTAAGGTTCCGGCTTAAGGACCTAAAGCAGGCAAAACAATTAATTTTCGTTGCGTAACGTTGCGAACTCCAAATCCATGAAAGACTCGGTGTATGACTACGCCATGACATCTCGACACTGTCCATTTATCTTTGTGCCGCGATTAGCAGAATCTCTCGACCTGTACGCTGGTATTTCGTTGTTCAAACTTGTTCCACTATCAGTTTGACGTGAAATCTTTCACGCAACGACTCCCATGTGACATATCTCTGGGCCAAGTAGTCCGAAACTTTGATGACCTATTCTTATATTTAAGAGGCTCTCGGGTGTACGTGAGGTACAAGTAGCTGTGAGAGACAGAAAACTTGGATGAACGGTCATCGTGGTAGTCGCGGGGTCAACGATATTCCACCGTTCTGACTCTTGCCCGTCTCGGTTCGCCGATAAAGGCAACCCACTGCGACGTAGGAAAGTTTTCGTTGCTCTTCCGCGAGGTGGCTATCCAATGGGCAAAGAGCTCTCCAAACTGTACTTGGATGTTGTACGTCCAATCCAGGTATAGTCGAACAGAGCGAAGTAGAAATAAAGCTGCGCATACAGCTGCGGTTGCTTTCCTCTACCGATTAAACTTTTTAAATCCGCCTCGTCTAACCGTATTATTCGCGGGTCCTTTGAGTTTATTCGTCAAATTGTTGACGAGCTTGTCAAGTCGGTAATGGAAAGTATAATCGATATCCTGAAGTGAAATAAACCAAAAACAACAGAAAGCAATGTTCGGTACATCAACCTGTCAAGACTCCGACACAACATGAGATTGACGTTCGCAACGTTGAGACGCAATGAAAGTAATGATTTTTCAATTGCTCTATTTTTGTTCACTGAAATCGTAAGTGAAATGCCTCAATAATTATAAAAATCTTTATTGTGATAACCTAGAATTCAAATCTGAATAAAATGTTTCACCAAATAATGGATCTCGGGAAAAAAGAAAAATGAGACAAGAAATTCCATTGCGTGGCAACGATGCGAACTTCAAGTCCATGCCAAAACATTATTTGGGTTCTTCTTTGTCCTTCTTTCCCCATCTTCTTAGTATAAAAATGGCGCACGGTCATTCACGAATTGTCGTCTACTTGACGACAACGAAAATACGCTGGGAGATGAGTCAAGTAATCGCGTCTGGTCCCTTTTGAAGGTCCCTTCCAAGATCAAGACCGGCTATCTTGCATACGACAACTCGGTTCCGCGGCGTACGCGCTTTCGTGTACCTATCTTTCCATCCGGGATGCATCCATAGCGGAGAGAGCTTGGTCAAAGAGGGTTAGCGAGTGTATCGCGTTAACTTTCGCCAGCACTATTTCACTGTAAACGGAGTTTAGTACTCACCGGCTAAATGCACCAGCACGAACGAGCGGCTTTTCACGGTATAGCACTAGCTACCCGAGAGGGCCGGAGAAGGACGGGCTTTGTGCTCCGATAGAGTACGAGGTCGGAGCCCTGCGTTGATGCTTGTGGGGTATACACGTGCGCACACAGTCAAGTGTAAAGGTGTGGAAAGTCTGTGGGCCCATGGTGTTTCGTGGATGAGCGTGGGCATCGGGAATTTCCCTTATGCGCACACAGTGATGAAAAGGTGTAGGGGGCGTGTAATATGTACCAGCCGTGCGCGTCTCTATTAATTCATTTAATTATCTTAACATGGAATTACGAGCGATGCTAACAGACCGAGAGTTGCCGTCCGTGCACTCACCGAACACTCGTTTAGACGTGTGACTTGCGCGTACCCACTATACTAGACTGCCTATCCGAGGGAGCCTTTATTCATACCCTTGCACCGTATTATATCAATCAGTTTATACGCTACACGAAATAACGATACGTGGCAATATCGGGCACGAAATTGCATCAAAATGTCATTAGTAAATAAGATTTTATTCAACGTGTGTGTCTCTCGAATGTTCGATGCGTTTTCCTGACTTACACTCGTGGATCTAGTTAATGGATTATACGCGTGAATGTCCGGATCACTCAACCTCCTTGATCGACTATTAGTCGAATTTAACCCGGCGAGTGTGAAAAAATGTAACAAGGAGAATGTGGCAGGGTTTGACGTACCCTTTTACCAAATTGGCTGTAAAACTACATTATTAAAAAAAAGAATTCTTTTAATTACTGGAACAAGTGTAAACAAGTTACAATGAATTTTCAACGACATTCAACGACTACATGGCAGGTATGACATACCCTGCTACAATCTCGCCGGGTTAAAAAAGGTAATCGTAGTTTTGTATTATTATATATTATTATTTGAAGTTATTTGAATTATTATTTGAATTATAATGTTAATATTACTTGAAGATCGAGTTTCGATCCACTTTAGATCTCTCCGAGTTCACCGGTATACCACGGCGGCGATGCACGTAACAGAGAGAGCACGATTACTCTACGGCGGTTCGCATTAATGAGCATCAAGACTCGTAACCACGCGAGAGAGAATTTGACGCTTTGAGAAAATGTACTAGCCCGCGTAGGTGTCGCGTGTGTTTCCGTGGAGTGGTTTAATAAGGTACCTGACCCATTTAAGGCACAGTACCTAATAAAGCCCGCGTTTTAAATATCCAAAACTACAAAAGCGAACGGATTGAGCTGTCATCGTCGAGTGTCTAACTTCGAATAGCCGCAATTGCCATAGCAACCGCCGCGCTGAGGCAAACCCAAACAAATTTGCAGTCGATAGAAGGCAACGCGTGCGATCGCAGTTAGGCGTTTATTAAATTTCGACGTAGGTACTAAAACTTTCGAAGACAAAAAATGTTTTCAACGTTACTTAGCGAACCTTTATTCTAATTGTGTGTACTGGTTTATCAGTGCTATACATATTGTTATCAAAATTCAAGTTTAAAATTGAACATTATATATTTAAAAATTTTTTTTTGTACGAAGTCATAACGGGTATGGCCTTATTAGGAACAGTGGTCTGAATAAGGCCCAGAAGACGCTTTTAAAAAAAAAAAGCTCATAGTTAATAGTGAACATTGTTTTCTGAATCAAAATTATTATTAATACGTCGATTATTGAATAAACGATTAAATAAACATTTTTGTTTTATTTCAACATTCATAGTTTTTTATGCTTAAAAACAAATAAGGTCGGCCTTACATGGGTCAGGTACCTTACGTGTTACTAATTACAGACTAAAATGGTTTAAACAGTGAATGAGTTGAATGAATTTAAAACAGTGGTCTGGATAAGGCCCAGAAGACGCTTTAAAAAAAAATGCTCATAATAATAGTCAACATTGTTTTCTGAACCAAAATTATTATTAATACGTTGATTATTGAATAACTGATTAAATAAACATTTTTGTTTTATTTCAACATTCATAGTTTTTTTGTACTTAAAAACAAATAAGGTGGGCCTTACATGGTGACCCATGTAAGGCCCACCTTATTTGTAAACCACTAAAGTACCTGACGGTACTTTCGTGGTAATACAAAGTAGCCGGCGAGGCAGAGCGTTAACGTTCCTTTCTCCGGTGTGATGTCGAGCGAGTTCGTACGATACGACCAAAACCCCTCCGGCTCCCGAATGTTTGTACGTATGCGAAGCGCGTACAAATCCATTGTGTGTACACGTGTGAGCGGTATCGATGGTTGAAGAACGGCATACGAACTAGACGCACGACGATAACGCTGGTTGTGCGCGTGAGTGGGGTTGGGCTTCTCGTCGGAGGGGTAGATGGCTGCTAACTCAACTTCACTCCACCTCGTAATAGCGTCTCTCCAGCTGTATTATATGCTTTCGCCTCCACCCCTGCTCCTCGCCGGAACAGGCAGCGTCATCTCTCCCCCGAGTCGTGGACCCGTTCGTACGCCAGACAGCTTTATTAATAAGTGTGCACCCGCTCACCACCTCGTTGCTCGCGATAACTCGTGATGAGTTTCTTCGTTAAAAATGCACGGCTCACGAAATCGCTTTTTCTTGACAATTTTTTTAGGCTACAATAGAGATCGTAGATGGGGAAGGGGACCACCGAGTCGGGCCATAGGAATGCGGAGATCAAAGAGATCGCGTGGAAAGCGATGATATAAACAGGGTGGGTAGAAAATTATTGAGCGTTCGATAATTAAAAAGTACGGCGGTATTCATCGAAATGAGTAGAGAGCGAAAAATAAAAATGAAAATGTCTTTACACCTGTTTCAATGCGGCAGTTCGCAAATTCGAGAAGGACTTAACGAGGCAGCCTCCCGCTAAGTCAAGTTTGCCTAATTACGGAGAAAGAAAAAAATCCAAAATGGTGGTCATCGGAAAAAATCTCAATAGTTATCATTGTCTAATAAGAGAGGGCTGCACTCACGACAAAACTTCGACGCAGCCTCGGCTCGCGTCGGTAAAACAAAATTCGCGCGAGCTACGGCTATCTACCGCGAGACAACATCGTCGCTAGCGTCCGGAAAGCCCCGACGGGCTTCGTGTATGAGTATGTTTACGTACATACGTATACACCGAAAATTTTCAAATGTACGCCGCCCCGGCATTGCCCGGAACTAGATGTCACAAATGTCGGACGATATTTTCTCGAAATCGTAAACAAATACCTACAAATTATGGTTTTTCATGGATCTCCCAGAATATGTGACATAATCACATGGTTGAGGTCCCAAAATGTGTGTTTCGAGTATGGCTACGCGGCTCTTCTTCCCTTCAAGTCATAATATTAACCTAACTTTTTATTTTACATAATATCCATTACGACGCTTTCGTGGTAATACAATCTGCAATTTTTCATTTCGATTTCAGAAATTTGGGGAGAAGACAGCTATTCGTCACCTTGATTGGCGAACGAGGGGGGGGGGGGGGGGGGGGGGGGAGCCTCCCTCTTAATGTAATTTTTAACGGTACAAATATTCTCAAAAATAAGCATAGACAGAAAAAATGAGTACATCGAATATCGACCTGCTCTTCTGTTCCAAAAAGTTTCAGAATCCGAAGTTTCGCTAGGTTTCCCGTTGGTAATCGCCGTGTGAAATAGGTCGACGTACACCAGCAATAAATAAAATAGAACGGGAAAAATAATACTCTACCACGAGCTACCGCGAATGGAACGATTCGCTGAATATTAAATTTCGTGGCCTGGGGCAACGAATCCTCAGGGCATTGTATAGAGATGTATTCGTTGGGTAAGGCTAGACACTACCAATAGATCACCATCGCCGGTAACGCTCAACGTTTTTGCATAAAAATGTACGCGGCGGAGAACGGTCGTGCTTTTGTGTTAAAATTAATGTATGCATTTGGATAGAAAATCGTTGATGACCAGCGGCATTGCTGACTACATTCATCCACTTTACGAACCTAACGAATTTCATCAAAATCGAAAGGGTGTCCTACGCAATGTCCCGGCGAGAGCTTCAGAGACCATCCTGAACCTGGACTTTGACTTAAACGGGCTGATATCGGTGATGTTGCTGACAATGAGATTATTGCCCAGAAGGCAAATAATGATGACCTCGGATATATTGGAAAATACCCGATAAGCTTCACGCGTTGATCGTCATAATAAACCCAAGAGCGAAATCACACATCCCCGTGGAATAAGTAGTAACGAGCTCGACAACCCGGGACAGGTAATTGGATTTGTCATCAAATCGGATACCGTGGAGCTCTGGAGATGGTAGGACTAATGGGCTGAAAAATATAAGCAATGCTTCAACATTATCAGAATAGAATATCGTGTCGCAACAATATTTTACTAAAACTCGTTCTATGTGTATGCAACATTGCTACGAATATTTAATATGTATTTATCACGGGGCTACAATAATCTAAGTGGATCGAAAATTATGTTTTCCAAACAAACTTGTATTCCGTAGTATTTTTCATCTTTCAGTGACGATCCGATACTATCCTTGGAAACTTCATTGATATAGTCCTAAAATCGATTAGGTTGAAGTTAGCAACGTTGCGACGCAACGAAAATAATTATTTTTTAATTTTTCAATTTTGTTTTTACTGTAATCGTAATTAAAATACCTCAATAACGATACAAATCTTCATTATGATAACCTAGAATTCAAATCTGAAAAGAAATATTCCGCCAAACAATAAATCTAAGAAAATAAAAAAATGAGCAAAGAAATTTCATATCGTCGCAACGATGCGAATCTTCAAGTCCATTAAAATTGAATGTCCTGCATCTTGCACCGTCAGCAAGGTGTGTGGTCGGGTTTTGCTACCTGGCGTAACAGGTACAGAGAGAATTGTGGTACAAAAGAAAAAGACACAGAGGGAATAGT
Organism: Ophioninae sp. B BG-2022a; assembly: GCA_030522765.1. Lineage (NCBI taxonomy): Eukaryota > Metazoa > Arthropoda > Insecta > Hymenoptera > Ichneumonidae > Ophioninae sp. B BG-2022a. The sequence continues at coordinate 25,365 of JAPYZJ010000317.1, forward strand.
GGTACCTGGCGTAAGAGGCACGGATAGGAATAGTGAATGCTTTTCCATAAGGTTCTTTTGCTATTATACAAAGAATATGTATAAAAACAAACGGGTACAAGATTCCGTGTTTAGAAAAAAGCGAGGCCTTAATGGTAGAGAAAAATTGACCGGAAAGCTGATCGATTAATTCATCTGTGTGGCGAGTTCGTAATAAACTGTTTTATTACGACCTCGACATCTGAAGGAATTGCGATTCAGTGATTAAAATAAACGATGCTATATGTTCTACATTTTACCACAACTGGCCAACGGACAGAGAACGTCGATATGATTATTACCATCCAGAATCAGAAGCGTGGTGCTCATGGTAGGAAGTGACGGCTGCAGAAATTGTGCAGCAGCATTAACACATCGGCCACATCATGACGAGGGCATCAAAGCAATTAATGCAATATGTGAAAATCTTTCAAATGGAAATGTATGGGTGAGATGCATCGGAAGAATTTTCAAGATGAAAACTAAAGCGTAAAAAACAATATTTTTCGAAATGAATTTTACGGGCGGCCAAGACAGTTCCTGCTCTAAATCAAAATGGGTCTGAAGTTCGCAACGTTACCGCGCAAGGAAATTTTTTTTTTTTATCGAGTGATATACTGTAGAGACCGCATCTATTGATTTATGCGATTCGATTATTCGATTTATGTTGAAATAGATGCGGTCTCTGAAGTTGATAACTCGATAAAAAAAATTAATTTTCGTTGCGTGGCAACGTTGCGAACTTCAGACTTATAAATCAAAAGCATTCATACAGGACCAAACGTATACTTCTGTTATAACTTGTTATAACTTTTTACATTAGGTCTGTGTATTCTTTTTGTAATTTATTATAAAGGACGTAACTTGTATTATATCGTATCGGGGCACACTGTTATCACATTCATATCAAAGCACTATCTCATCTCACAGCTTTGGTTTTCAGTAGAAATGTACCGTTTTTCGGAGTGTGAAAATAGTTTTTCTGAGCATTGAATGTGTCGAATTACGTAACAATAAAACAGTATTTGCTGAAAGGTTTACTATTCTTTGTCAATTGTCGGGAACTTACAGTGAGTACACGTCATCGGTATAAAATATCTTAGGTCTGATTCCCTGATTTTCTGATCCTACCCCACCTGTTTATCTGACCAATGGTTCACTTTTTTTAGAGATATCAGAAAAGAGGACGAGACTGAAGTTTGCAACGTTGCGACGCAACGTTGCAAATTTCTTTCTTGAATAGGAAATTACGTATTGGCCGAATTGATGTAAGGATATTGGCGCGCCACCAAGCAAACTCTTCCCGAAGATCGTTCGAAAGCGTGAGAACGCTGTCGTAATCTGCCCCACGAATTAATAATGCCAAATATTTTTCGCGTTCGAATATTTTGGTATACAACCACCCGTATTCTATCACTTGACAACAGTCGATTAATTTTCCTATAAAGTGGGCAAATTCGCGAATGGTGCAATTATTACGGGGACTGAAGTCTTCGATCAAGCTCATTATTTTCATTCTCTTTTGCTCTGGTAGTCCGAGTGTCATATCTTCAGAATTTATAACATATCCAAGGAATTTTCGTCTTCGACTAGGTAATAAATTGCTTTTTCTATAATTTATCAAAAAACCGTGACTCTCTAGTGTTTCCATCGTGAATTTAGTGTTTTTACGACATGCTGACACATCTGAGCCAAAGCATAGGATATCATCTAGATATATTGTTAATAAATAATCTTCCCTTCTTTCGAGATTAATCAGAGGTCTGAGAATCTTGGTGAAGATGAACGGGGCTGTACATAGGCCGAATGGAAGGCATATGAATTTGAACAAGCTATCGTCGAAAGAAAATCTTAAATATTTACGGCTGTCTTTATGCATCTTGCAGATCAATGTTGCACATAAAATCGCGTGGAAAAACCAGTTTTATCGCGGTTCTGATATTTTCTGGCTTGAAGTGATTAGTTGAGATAAAGCTATTAAGTTTTTTGAGGTTTAAAACGAATCTCATTGAGCCGTCTGATTTCGGAACCAAAAAAATAAGAAGAAATGAATTGACCCGGACTTGGCGAGCAATGCCTGATGGCGCCCAACTTCAGTAATTTGTGTATAGCCAATTTTACATTTTCATGCTCAACCAGCGAATAGTTTTTCGGGGGTGGCGTGTGTACTTGGTCTTTCAAATTCGATTTTGTATCCTGCTATGCAGCCTAGGATGAATTGGTCACTCGTAATTTTTTCTCATTGATGAAGATAATAACGGAGTCGGCCCGCTACTTCGACTACCTCTAACGTCTCTTTTGATGGGTCATGTTCTAGGAACCCGTTCCGCGGTTCTGGCTCCGAGGACGATGCTGATCTCGCTGGCGATGAGGCTGCGTTATACTCCGCTGAAATCTGATGAACTTGTTAGGTCCTTCCTGTGTGCTACCCGCCTGGTAACTCCGTTGGCTACATGCACCGGCGGGTCCTTTCGGTTTCCCGACGGAATCGGTGTTTTCAATTCCAAAGCTACTTTTTTGATAGCCTTTGCGGATCGAAGTTTTTCCGTCAGATTATCTCCGAATAAATATGCGTGTGATTTTATCTCATCCAGCACGCCCTTAACTTTCTTATCGAACGAACCCGTAATGGAGGATCGCCGGGTGAGGGTATCAAGATGATGCGCGGCGGCGAGGAGCTTACCAGCGTCAGCAAGGTACTCGAGCAATTTATACTCATCGACACCTTCGTTACTATGAGTTAATAGAAGCGTAGTGGCCGTGCCTAGCGCAGCCATAGCTGAAGCCCGAATATTTTGTGCGTTCTCGAGGTATTTGTCTCGCTTAACTGCGGATTCAAATATCGAAGACGCCACCTCCGGGTTTAACTTCGGGGCCTCCAGTTGACATTTGCCTGAACGAGCATATTTCGCCAGAAGTTCAGTTTGATCTTCTTTCTTAACTCCGCTGGCGATCCATTTTTCCCAATGGGATGCCAAGGTTGTGTGAAGTTGTAATTCTGGCGCATCTGTCCTTGAATCAACACAGAGAATACGAAGTGTTTCTTCATCGGTGATTTGTGCTTCCTCCATATGCTGGGTTGAAGGTATGTTTGGCAACAAATCTTCGGCTAACAGCGCACCTAGACTCAAGGAAGAACTCAAAGAGTCGACCTTCGTACGGACCAGCCGCTGAGTCTGTAACCATATTTTTGAGGAAGACATTCCTTCTAGTCCTTTCGATGATAGTGGACCTAAAACGATACTCATCGAGATTGTCTTCGTACGGCAAAGTCGCCCGGTCTATTTGACATCACGTAAAAAAATAGGAGCAAATACCTCCGACCGCCGTTGACGATTTTTGGCCGTCAACCTGAGAGTCCCTTTTTCTAGATAAATGTGAGCTGAGATGTGAGGAGGCGCCGTAGAGATCCTCCGCTTCTGAGTCCGAAGGGGAGTTCGAGATGGTTTCTAGCAATTTTTTCAATTTCTTCACGAATCGGGTCCCACTTCTCTTTCGTTTATGGGATTTCCCCATGATAATTGTTCAATCATTCTTGGATGGAAATTTTCGTGTGTGACACCTTCGCGCACGCAAGCAATTGTTTTCTTGCCTATGCTCTACAAATTCGTGACACCAACGTGTGAGAGTAGACGGTACTACGATGTAATCTCGAAAACGAGACTCGAAATATAATCAATAACTTTCGTTACAAATAAAAATGCGTTTCTTTTTTATCAATCGTGTCCTATGCAAAAAAAATCGGAATATGGCTATTGTTTTTGCGTCGCAAGGTAGATGCAACCCCTTAATGCCACTAAAAATGCGTGCTAAAAGAAGGTCAAGAGAATTCACAGTTGCAGCTGGAATAAATGCGAGTGACTTCGGATGACTCGGAATGAGAATATATCCTATCGTATGCACATGTGTGGAGAAAGAGAGAGGGAGGGAAAGAGCGAGAGAGAGGTTCAAAATGAATAGCACGCGGTTGGCCTGCCCAAGGCGAAAACGTCTATATATTTGCATTCGTAAATGTATGCATTACTGCACGCTTTGCATCCTGGCCGATGTCGAAATAACACAAGCCACGGTTTTCCGTCTCAGACACGATGGCCAACGCGTTGCGTGAATTCCCGTTAGCCCTTCAACGTCCTCACAGCGGCCCCGTGTGACATCCAAAACGTGCGATGTGTCGACCACACACGCAGAGGCCACGGGTGTATACGACCTCACTCTCATTAATCTATAATGCAACAGTGCACTGAGTCGGTATAATAACCTTTTCGACCGTATTGCAGGGATAACTGATCAATTGATTGTTACAGTTCAGTTTGTACGGCTCTGAAGTTCGCAACGTTGCCACGCAACGAAAATTAATTTTTTTTCGTTGGATCAAGTGATAAACCAACACCTTAAAAGGACCTTACTCCTTTAAGGTTTTAACGTTCCGGAGTAAGGGCATGACGAACATGACCGCGTGACACACGAGTGCGAGGGAGATAGTCGAATAGTTTGTAACCGCGATTTCTTAAGAATGAAACGTTTTCGACCAAAATGGCGACCGGGGGACCCTCGGTGCCATCGTCCTAAATGCACACAACAAATTTCGTACCGATTGGTTCAGTCGTTTGAGAGAATAGTGGTTTCAAAATTTCGAAGTTGACGGAGGCGTGTTCTCGGTTTCTCGTCGCGATTTCTCAAGGATGAAATATTTTTATGTAAAATGGCGAACAGGAAGCCCTCGGTGCCATCGTCTTGAATGCACACAACAAATCTCAAACCAATTGGTTCAGCCGTTTGAGAGAATAGTGGTTTCAAACTTTCGAAGTGGACGGAGACGTGTTCGTCATACCCGTAAGGACTTTCCAACGGAGCGAGCCACGCAAAAAAAAATAATTTTCGTTGCCTGGCAACCTTGCTTCAGACCCATCAGTTTGTAACGCAGGAAAGTTCCAAATTCGGGCTACTATCAGTGATAACACTATGGGCATCATTTGGTAGTTGTGACGAGGAAAACACTTTGTACAACGTTGTCGCGATGTCCATAGTCCAAAGCATCAATTCTCACTTGAAGCATGGAACAACTCGTTGAATAGCACGCGATTCGAGATTCGTTACGTGGTTGCGCTATCCGGAAGCGATAAACGTACTCAAAAGCTCTACCCGTTCATGCCATGCACCGAGTCGCCTCGGAGCTCTTTGCTTTCCGTAATTGTTTTTATCGATATATCTTCAAAGTGAACCTTAAGTTTTGCGGAAGAGCCACAAGGCTGTTGGATGCATCATCAGAGGGTTGCTATCTTTGAGCAGGAGGACAAATGTACAAAGCGAGGGAGATAATCCTCGATGAAAAGATCTCGGGAGACAAGCCTCGATAAAGAGATCTCGTGAGACACTAGAGTTCGACAACGTTATGTGGAGTAGCAACGAACAGAATGGGAGAAGAGATAAGGAGTGGGGACGATGTGACGACCCGCAAGTTAGAACGTACTCTCGCTAAACGGCTAACTATATATATGGGTCATTCTACACCGATTCGACCTTGGTTTGACACGACACCTCTCCGATTTGACCCACGATTTTTTATGTTATTGTACTATCCCTGAAAGGTACTCGAGAATTTTTTTAGATTTTTTCGGAACGATTTGACTTCAAAATATTTTTTATAAACAAAAAATTTACGGTTAAATTTAAAAATCGGAAAATCATTACAAAAATCCTGGAACACTGTGAGCGTTGAAAAAAAGTGGGCGCGCGTTTCGTTTAGCCTACAACGCGCTTTTTTCGAAAAAAAAAAGAGGAAAACTGAATAAGGTTAAAGAGGAAAAAAAATTACATAACATCGTGTAGAATGGACCAACATTTGTTCAGATTTTTTTTAGAATTCCTGTGTTTCGTGGGATATTGATTCTATTAAAAAAAAATTGTTTCATTTTTGTGGGAAATAAGCGCATTGTAGGCCAAACGAAACAGTGTTTGATGTGACACAGGATTTTTCTTTTTTTTCCGATTTATAAATTTGGGCGTACATTTTTTGTTTATAAAAAATATTGTAGAGTCAAATAGTTCCGAAAAAAAATCTCAAAAAATTCTCGAGTGCCTTTCAGAGATAGTACAATAGCATAAAAAATCGCCGGTCAAATCGGAGAGATGACGTGTCAAACCCAGGTCGAATGGGCATGGAATGCCCCATATATATGTATGTATTAAGCCCGGTTCCCGCACGTGTGTACCGCTACCGACCACGAGATAAGCATTTTTAATATAGATATAGCCAGAAGCGGTGATCCTATTATTCAGGCACAGTAGAACCACAGCAGTGAGGTTGTATATGCTTCGACTGCGTTGCTAACCGAATGAATTTCATATCTATATACGACGGTGTATCCTAGCAAAGCTCCCCCGCAATTACAAACTGCATAACCCAACTCTCAATGCGAAGAAACATTATGCACATTTTGCATCGGTTTGAGACTATACTTAAATGGGCCTTTGCGGGCTCTCATGCGAGGAGATCCCTATTCGTTCATACGTACGAATGTACGAGTAGTACTCATGCCTGTGGTAGCAGGTTCGGGCTGCTGCATAACCAAGTTCGAGGTGCGCACAGAGTGTGGCCTCGTTAAGAAGCGGGCTAAGAGGATTTCCCGCGGTGGCTGCAGAGTAGTTGCAGCCGCAGTGACGACGGCAAAGGATGAGACAAGTATATTCGCTGCACTTTCGGTAAAGCTCGGTGTGCGGTGAAAACGGCCGGGAGTCGTAGTTCCATCGAGACTGCAACTGGCGCGAGAGTGCATAGGAATGACAAAGAATTGGCTCACGTATAGAGTTGTACGTTACTCGCATGTGCATACCTACACTTTTCGTACTTGTGGATAGAGAAGTGACTTTCCAAGCTTTTTCGTGGACACGTAGGACCGAATGTCCCTGCTTCTTCTGCTCGTCCGATGTTTCGCCGGGCAACCCTGACTTTCGTTATTTCTATATGCAAATCCACGACGGGTTATCATAATAGCCGGCAGGAAAAGTGCGAACGCGCGCATACGTACATAAACGTATCGCGGAATATTCCAACTGGAAGAAAATAACAAGACAAAAAGAGTCTCTCCGTGGTATAGGGACAGGGTTTGTTGTAGTATGCAGAGGCAATAAAGAGACGGAAGCCGGAAAGAGGTGGATGGAGATGCTGTGTTGAGAAAAGGAACCGGTGCCAATGAGATGCTTACCACGAAAATTGTTTTGGTTACAAGACACCGTGAAAGCTTTTCTCACGAATATGTTATCATGAACTCTTGTATTAAGGCCCCAGCCAAACTTTGTTCCTTCATTGCGTGTGTGGCTTTTCTCTCCAATCTCCACTACAACTGCTGGACAGCTTTACTTTTCCGGATATATTTTACGTTTACAATGTGCTCTCGCTTGAACAAAGTTTCTTGTTTGCGCTCCGATTATTCGACGATGCACTGAAAGATTTTGGATCGAGTTGTTTTGTTTTTCACTTCTGATTTCAGAACTGGTTCTGTTTGAAGCGCCTTGCAGTGTAATCAGCGATTATTCCATATAATTTATCGTCGAAATAGATATTATTAGATACGATGATGGGTCAAAGCAGTGCCCGTACAAGTAGGTAATATCAATACTTTCGATATTACAAGTAGTAATATCGAAAATTGTAGTGCATTTGGATTTACTACAACTTTTTCATGTGACTTTATATCTATTATATTAATAATTTCTGTCTCAAAGTATTTGAAAGTATTCAAAAGACAATCCGAAAACATCGCAGCGAAGTCGTAAATGGGGTTTACTTTTTTGTCAAAGTGTCATCCGTCACTGGACGGTTTTTTCAGGTCCGGGCTCTCCAGAGGGCGAATGGCTAGGATGGCAATTGCGAACCGTAGAAGATGAGATTTTCTTTCAAACTTTTACCTTCCAATGGGGACGACATCGGTGGCAGGAACATCGTGGAAAAAAATTTTTTATGAGCTTTCTCCCGATCGCACTACTCACGACCTTGATAAAAGGTATGGCAATCTTCACATGCTGGGAGAAACGATTTTTTTTAAGCTTTACCGTTAACGACAATGGTAGAAGCGTTCGGGGATTGAAAATTGATAGAACATTTTTTTGGGTACAAGGCCAATGAAAAATAGCACTCTTCGTACCATCAAGAATACGATTTTTTGTACACTTTACCTATCATGGCGGGAATGTTTCATTGGCTTTCCAAAAAAAAACAGGATGCTCGAGAGAATCCTTAAAATAAAAACATTCACCAGAACATTTCGCTTCAGGTTTTTCAGGGATCCAAACTTGACGCGACTAGTGGAGTACAGATCCTTTTTTAATGATCGAAACTCCACTAGAGTAACGCTAATATTGCGTAAGCTTGAAAAAGAAAAGCTTCCATATTTTGAAACAAGGGTCGAGACGAAAGAGAAAGAAATGGAGGGAGAGAGAGAGAGAACCTCGAGGGAGGGGGGAGGGCGGGTGGTGGGTCCGGAAGTACTACAGATAAATGACAAAGTAAAGTTGGAGGAGTGGAAAAAAGCTGCGGGTCTGCCGAACGTGCATAGGGATACGCGTGTACGGGCGTGTGCGCGCACATATAAACGATACCCCAGCCACACGCGTCACGACAAACTCGAATGTATTCCGTTTCATGGGTTGCATAAAAATTCATAAAGGGAGCGTGTTCGTATGCATTATTCAATGGGCGAACAGAGGAGAGCCTAGCGCGACGGCGCACTTTCTGCGTGTATACGTAGTCAACGCTATCGGACTCTGTCAACGCTATCAGACAGCCAACTGGGTCCGATCGTTATAACTGGAGATCTCGACCCTCTCGCCATTGAGCGAAAACAGAACGAGAAAAGAAAATCAGAGAGAGAGAGAGAGAGGAAGAACAGAGTATAGGTACTCGTTTGTACACGTATTCTTGATGAGATTGAAGTTCGCAACGTTGCGACACAACGAAAAGAATGATTTTTAAATTTCCAAATTTCTTTCTATTTTTCTTCACTGCAATCATAAGTAAAATACCTCAATATCTATAAAAATCGTTATTGTGATAACCAAGAATCCACATCTGAAAAAAATATTCCGCCCAATAATGGATCTAGGAAAAAACGAAAAATGAGAAAAGAAATTTCATTGCGTCGCAACGATGCGATCTTCAGGTTCATTTTTTTGATCCCAACACAAGTTGCTGATATTTCTTTTCAAAAAATGTTTGCTCTACCGAGGATACAAAGATATTTGAAATTATGAGCTAAGTGCATCAAATAATAGTTTTTATAAATCATGTATCACTTCCGGGCCGACGCTTTCGTTCGAAGAGTTTTCAGTGTTCGCATTGATCTATCCATTGGAGGAATAAAATCACCGTGTCCGTTGTTTAGTGTGCGCTATGCAGTCTCGGCGGATTTGATCCCAATGATTTTTCACATGCAGCAGAGTTGTTTATTCTCCCGTATCCGTATGCGTCAGAGCGGGTTCGATTTTTGGTACACGAGTCTACTTGTACAGATAATCTCACGAAAATGTTCACACCCGGCGAAACAGGCACTGACGAACGAGAGAGCGAGCAAAGTATTGATTTTCTCCTCGGTTGAGTGGAGTCACGTTCGGCTGTCAAATCTCGCGGTTGTGCACTAGGGGGAGGGAGGGAGGGCGGGAGGTATGGAGGGGCAAGGGGGGAAGAGGTCTCACAGGATTGGAGAGAGGCACGCGCGGTTGAGCAAATTCGTGTGCCGCGGAGCAGCGGAAGCGAGAGAAGTCTGACAATGACAGTAAAGCTTCGCTGATGCGGACTCTGCTGAAAGGAAGAAAAAGCAAGTGAAAGGGGGCGAGTTGTGTTGGGGAAGTTAGTCCGAAGAGGTCCGGGTTGCCTGCTTCATCTCTCTCTCTCTTTCTCTCGCCTTCTAGACTGAAGGAGATTGGTATATGTCCGGAATTGGGGTTGGCAAGAGGGAGAGAAAGAGACAAGCGAGAACGGGCTCGGAATGATATTTTGACGGGATCGTTTGTCAGGAGTGGCTGGATTATTAGATTTACGAGTGGCCGTCTTTGGATTCATGTCAGTACCGATTCCGCTAGCGCTGCTCAGCGCTTTTATCTCGCCATCCTTCTATCGTCCCATCTTACGTTATATATATGGAGAGTTAGAGTTAAAAAGCTAGCAAATAGGAAAAAGGCCACGATGGCACCAAGTTGAGAGGGTGGTTACGTCACACCTCTCGTGGCAGCGTATCGAATCGCGTATGAATACCGTGTCCACATGCATTCGAAGCAGTCATCACGGTTTCGTCACCTTTGGAACGTTTTGTTTCCGAAGCACTCGAACTCGCTTGAGTTCTTTTTTTTTTACTTTTCTTCTCTCGGAATAGGTCGTTTTCTATCAAATTCCGTTGGCGCAAACACGGTTCGTGTATCTTCCGACACGTTTCTCGCCTTCTCATTCACCCTGGTGTACCTCTACGGTTGAACGAAATCGCGACGATCGAGAAGAACGCGCACGTATTCTCGGCAATTTCAACTGATGCGATTTCCGAGTAACGCATCAACGGCTAGAAGGAGACTCGAAGAGATCGAAAAGACGCGATACAGTGTCAATTTTGATATAACCGCCTAACAGCTCTTCGAATGCTCGAATATATGATGAATTTGTGCTTTTTTACTTTCCTAAGCATTATTCGACTACACGAAAGATTTTTCGAATCTGTACAAAAATATTTTGTCTTATTTTTCAGACAGGTAATGAACTTGGAATATTTCAAAAATATCTTTATCGAAATAAAACATTTTCAGCGTTCCTAAAACATCAAGAAATACACTGGTCTGCATAATAAGTTATGAATAAATATTTAAACACTTTGAAAAGTTTTCCTGTAAACTCGACTTGAAAAATGACCGCAAAGCATATAAAAAAATAAATGGTGGAAGTGGAAACTCGCATGTCAGAATTTTGTAGCAAACCACATTTACATCATCGCTACGTTCTTTCTGCTTTCTCTTTCGAACACTTGCGAACAATTTGGAAAAGTATTTATTGATACGACAGACGTGAAATGACAGGAAAAAGTTCTAGTATTGTCGGGCGATAAAAACTCTCCGCCCGAGTTTCCTCTACTGCGAGATAGTCCATCGTACCTTTTTTTGTTGCTATTTTTCAAGTCGACTTTTCGGGAAATTTTCACTTTTGTGAAAAGTTGAAATAAATCCAAAGTGTGCCTGTCAATTGCCATTGAAATTTAAATGATCATGGAAATGTAATGGACGAAGAGACATTTCCGTGTACGTGAATACTCGCGTGTGTAAAATATTATCATGAAAAATGATATCCCAATCGTGCTCTTATTCGTCTTCGAGATATCATCTGGCGTCTGACTCACAGAGTAGATTCTATTCACTAAGAATACAACACAGCGAAGGATCCAATTCTGTCTTGGCATTTCGTGCGATATCAATCTGCAGCTAACGTACGTAGCTAACTGCATATTGAAATTTCCATTGTGAATTTTTTCATCACTGTCAATGCATGCATACGGCTAACCACCATTTCATCCTTCTCCTCTTCGGATTCATTTCTCCTTGAAACCATCACGCGTGATATCCAACCTTATCAAGTATTCAAATAATAGAATTTTAAGTAACGAATTACATTTTTTATTGGGTAAGAATGAGGGTTGGGGAGAGGGCGAGGGTTGCTTATTGCATTCCTGAATTGTGACAAATGAGACATATGTGGGACAGGAAGAGTGTCTAGTGACAAATACTGTTGCGCCGATCAAGTATTTAGCTGATCATCTTCGAAGTAGAATTTGAGAGGAAATCTGACTAAGGCAGTGGTTTAATGTACCTACGTTATACTACTGCTGAGAAGCCTAATATTGGGAGTAGCTACTTTGAGGCTGCAATGCAAGACGAACATCGTCTAGATGTTGGTCTGAATAGACCACACTTTCCAAATGTGCCAATGGAAAACTTTGCACAATCAATAAATCATTAGGGGAGACCGGAAACAAAAGTAACGGCGGGTCGAAAGTAACAAACGTTCGGTAGCCTTGTCCAATAGCCATAACGACGCGTGTGATCGTTGGTTGTCAGCTTACACTGCCTGCCGAGTATGAATTCAGTCCGAGCACCCGCGTTAATTTGTAAATTAAACAATCATCAAGAAGTACATTTTTCTTGATGTTTGACTGGATAGAAACTCGAATCTCAAGTTCAACTTAATTAGGAAGCTTATGATTTGTGTACTATAACTATGAATTAAATAATTTGATGAACTATTGTGTTGTTTTTTATTGTATTTATAGTATTGGGCAGAACTAATATGGTGTCACTTTCTACCTATGCCTTGTTAGTTTCGTCCTGTCCATGGGGTCGAAAGTACCAATCTCAAATTTTTTTCTGCAGCTTGATAACAATCAGAAACCGAAATATATTAGATAAAATTATAAAGCCTGCATTTAGATCATAAACGAAAGTTTAATATAGCTATATTTATTTTATCACAAATGTTGTAATTGACGAAAAATCGGGCATGGAGTACAAACTGTTACTTTTGTCCCCGGTCTTCCTTAACACTTTGACTGCCACGGGGGTCACCAGTGACCGGAGCACCCATATGAAGTACGTTGCGGAAATTTAGCGTGGCAGTCAAAGGGTTAATAGTTGATCGATGGCGCGATAAGCGCAAAACGAAGTTGTCTGATAAGATGCATTCCCCACGTCCGGAACTTTGCCAATGACAAATGAATTATATATTATTGCAAGCCGGCAATAACGCGCAAGGTACTGTTTCAAGCTGCAACACGAACCCAAATAAAGAAATGGAAGCGCAAAAAGATAAGCTCGTATATCCGCAATGCGTTCATTGGGTGTACAAGAGCTCTCTTTTAATCAACAAATAAATTGCTCCCCTTCAGCAATTTGCTAAGGGAGGATGGATTTGTAAAGAGAGGTTTCGATCGCTTTTCTATAGCGCTAACACGAAGACGTATTCAATTTGAAAAATGAAAGTGCTTTTGCATTCATCCGTCTATGCACGAAATACGGATACGTTTTTGAAACGTATAACGGATACGTTTTTAAAACAGCAATCCAAACACGATATTGTATATATCGGCGATCCCCGACCCCGCTAATAACGTCATTTTGTTGAGCCCGTTTGCGATGATTGGGGGGGGTATGTCGGAGGGCTGGCGAGGGACGGAAAGAGAGATTCGACACAATCTACCTTCAGCCTGAAAATAACAACTGGCAATAAGCCGGGGCGAGCTTTTCCACATATTAAACCGTCGCCACACGAATACCCTACCGGCTTGCCGAAATATTTCGGACCGAAGGTAAAAAAATCTCGCGTCAATATATATATATATATATATATTTGTAGGTGGGTAGGAAAAAAAAAGAAATGCATCGAATGTCCGTAACGGGAAACGAGAACCGGTTCTACCGTGGCGATGCGATATTGAGGCGGCGTCATTAAGCTTCGGCACTATCGGGACGTGATGTAGATGGTGGATTGGACGGGAGGAAGGGGAAGCTTTACGGCACTCGCCGGTCGCTCGACACTGTCGACAGCGAGCTTCGTATATATACATTTTGAGAATCAGGTAGACGGACGGAAACAACATCCTGCTTGTCGAGGATGTTGGTGCATCGTTGTAGACGAGGAGGAGGACGGTGGTGGTGGTGGTGATGGTGGCAGCGGCGGCGACAGCGGCAGCGACGGTAATAGTGGTTGCAAAGAGCAAAGCAACGTGAGGGAGTAAATTGTCGAGCGTGAGGCAACGCGAGAGTAAAAGGAGTGGTACCGGGTAGAGAGTGTGAGACGACGAGAAACTCCAATGGTCGGGGTGAAGTAAGTGAGCAAAGAAGACAAAAAGAACGAGAAACGTAGGAGGAGAGAGAGTGAGAGAGAGAGAGAGAGAGAACGAGCATGAGGAGTGTCTAGTACGCGTTCTGAATAAAACAATGCCCTTCCTCAAGAGATTGCCGCCTCAAAAGAAGAAAGAGGCGGAGTGGCTGCTTGAGACAGATAGTCCAGACTCGAATATATATGCATTATATAGATATATGTATATATATATATATATATATATATATATATACATTTCAAGTATATAAATCTGTATATACATTTATCTGACTGCGTGACTGTCCTTCTTTGTTCGTCACAACGTGTGAACGCTCCCACTGTAATATTTGTCTGAATACCGTAAAACGTTTGGACGTTAAGGAGGGGCTGAAATCTGACGATAAACTGCTCGTCGATCCTTCAATGAATACTCACGTTTTTGCTTCGTAAATACATCCTTCATCTGTATGACCAAGAAAATCCTTTTTACGTATTCACTCTCGGGCCAACTTACCTGCAACGAAAAAGACAATGATACATGAGAGAAAGTACTATAAACATATGAGGTGGTGGACATTTTTGATGACATGTTGTTAACTTGCACGAGTAACCAATTATTTGAGAACATGACATATACGTTTGAGTATTCGGGAACATAAGTCTCGACCGAGCGATAAAGGAGAAACCGTTGAAGCCAATGGTCTTCTATTATGAATCGATGATAAGGTGCCGCTTTCGAACTTGTAATACGAAACCAAGATTAATCTCTCACTCGGGTAGTATTGCAATTCAGAGGCCTGCTTTCAACAATCATCACCGAGACGGGCTCTGTTGAAAGCACCGTTTCGTTCTCGAGAAGGAGGACAATAAAAGGAGTTAGGGACGTCGGAAAGTTTTGCGGAGTGCGGGGATACGAAGAAGGCCATGATGGAAGTGGTATCAGGAGATAAGAGCTGGCACACCGGAAATAGTACGGAAGAACATGTGCACTCAAGATAAGAGAGCGCAATGGCAAATAGTTTGAGCCTCCGGAACACAATTCGTAGCGGAGTCAAGAGATTTTGCCCGAGAACGTGCTCACCCCGTACGGTTATTACCTCCCGGAATAAAATCTCGTGGCTGTTTGCTACGTGCTCTTTGCTATGTTAATATCGGTCGTCGGCAATCTCGGAGCTCGAGAAGAGAGGACAGAGCACACGCAGTTTCGGACTCGATCGGTAAAACGCTGTTTCTCTAAATAATGTTTTCCTGTTTCTCTAACGTAATAACTGCGCGATGCCAAGCAGTTACGCGTAGATCATGAAATACTCTCACGTCAATTCTCAAAGATGAAAGTGGAACGCAGAGTATCGCTTAACAGATCGTCGGCAACTACTTTCAAGACTCTCCGTTCTATGGCTAATTCCGCAGTCGGGAACAGAAAATTTGCTCCTGTAACCTCAACTTCTCGCGAAAGTGTACTTGTGAACTTGTGTATTTATAATTTCATAAGAACAATATTGCACTGATGTAGGACATGTGTTTGGATGAAAAACCAAGAATGATAAAACATTCACAGTAATATTCAATGGGGTATAACGATCCGCGTTAAATATTTAAACGAGAAGGTTAACCCATAATGGTCACCCGGGGTCCAGTGTACCCCAGGCAAATTTTGTGGAGATATATCATTGAGAATCGAACTTGTGTTGTCACGTGTTGTTGCCCGAACCTACTCCAACACTATTTAATCGGTGGCGATGGTCGAAATGGCTTCAGTTGTCTTGCAGGTAGCAAATAGTGCTGTTCATGAAAATTATATTTTTTTCTTGACAATATACTACTTCAGGAGTAACATAGCATAGATTTTTTTGCCATATCGCAAAAATCAAATTGTATATGAATTTTTCAATGAAAATTGCGGTTTTTTATTATTTTTTTTCTTCGTTTTTTCACCATATTAAAATTTTAAAACGAAAGAAAAAACGATTGTATTACTTGAAAAGCATGAAATACAATACTCGTGTAAGATTTGTGTCAATAAATCAAGTAGAACGCAAATAGCAATAAGTTTTCGGCGCGGGGTCCACTATATCCCATGTGACCATTATGTGCCGTAGGTATAGGAGGCGTGACCATTATGGGTTAAAAAATTTTCTCATTGACCACAAATACGAATTTTATATCCTCTTTTCCTTCAATACGAAAAACGTATGCCAGAAAGTATTGTCACCGAGTTGTTCGATGGAAAGTTTAATCGGGATGTTGATTTACATACATAAAGCAACGACGGATCCGTGGCCGCGCAGTATACAAGTACGAGTATGTGTGCGCACAATTTTAAACGTTAAAATGTAAACAGTAATGGGAGCTGGGTCGAGAGTACCAGCATGAGGCGCTAGACGATGAGGAATGTCACAAGTATACACATATATACACAGCGTATAGCGTTCACATATACCGAATAGGGAACAGCATGATGGACAGCAAGAGTTCCTAATCAGCTTATCGAAATTCCTCGTACAACGTGCTTGCTGACTCTCCTGCGCTCTCTCCCACTTTCGCAAAGCTTTGCGTCTGTCTCGTTCTCTCATTTCGTTTTACCTCCCTTTCTGACCGGCATGGGAGAGTAGAGACACGAGCAGGCATGGCGGTTGGCCGTTTAATCAACGCGCGGCGGAGGGCAATTTCACGAAGACCTTCGTTAATTGAACGGCCGAACCAGCCAAAAGGGGCAGAGTTGCTGACTATAACGTAGATATAACGTTGGACCAGTGGCGTTCTCCGCTCTCCACGGCTGTTATTGTCATTAGGTGTGCTACCACTGCTGCTGGGCAACGTGCAACGACTGTATCATCATCGTACGGTACTAGTAAAAATCAGCACACACTGGACATTACACGCTAACAAGTTTTGGAATTCTACCTCTAGAAACTATGATTCATCATGTCTTGGCAAGCAACCTTTGAAAACTTATTGTGTCGTATGAACGATCATTGAAGAGGATTAAAATACATACGTTTGAATAAATGTAGGAGCCAAGGTAATGCCTGGAATCAATTTTAAGTTTACCGGGAGGGCTTCGATTTTTTATTTTTTCATATATTATGG
This sequence comes from Ophioninae sp. B BG-2022a, assembly GCA_030522765.1. NCBI lineage: Eukaryota > Metazoa > Arthropoda > Insecta > Hymenoptera > Ichneumonidae > Ophioninae sp. B BG-2022a. The sequence goes on from JAPYZJ010000317.1 coordinate 42,319, forward strand.
ACCTTGAAAAGTCGTTTAAAGTCGTGCAATTTCACATTTCGATTCCTATAATCTGCATGACTTGAATGTGCTATCTCTTAGCCTACTTTGCCTTGGAGATCCGTCTTGTCCACTGTAGTGTATAGGAAACGACATATGAACAGTGAGTGTACCCGCAACGGGAAGGAAGCAAGTGGAAGGAAGGGAGGGAAGGAGCAACCAACCGGAAGGGAATCGAGAAGGTTCTCTCGTCCCCCAATTAGCCAACTTGGTGGGTTTATTGCTCAATGAGCTAATAGCTGGCTTAATGAGCCGCGATTATACGTACCTAGATCGGTATATAAAGGATCCGCTCGAGTATAGCCTATATGTATATTTGGGACATGTATCAACGCACCTGGCGCTGTATATACACACGAATACCTTGATCGTTCTATGCACGATTAGCTCACAAAGCATCGAACCCTCCTAATTTATTTACGTATAGTTTACGCAAGATTAGTGCATTTCCCGCGATATTGGATTGCCCAACGCTCTATTTAATGGATTTAAAAAGTGATAAATTAGCCGCAAATATATATTTCGCGAGCAACAGGGGTAAGTTTTCGAAGATGACATAACGGAAATCAGGTGTGATACGGCTTTCCTTAGCGCGATAGATTTCTCGCCTTCAATTTTTTATGGGCTCCCGTGCAATTATGATGTTTTTCTTAGCGATTTCATGAAGAAGGTTTTTCAGATAATTTAATGTTCTTTAATTTGACTAAATCTTGTATAATGATGTTTCATTAAGTTATTATCGTCCAATGCAAAAAAGTCTATTTTGACTTTCATGATTAGTTACTCGGGAAATAAGAGCATCCTTTACCATCCAGAAAAAAATTCCGTGCATGATTTTTGCTGATTGAATACAAAGTGAAAAATGTCCGATTTGGAGACATTGACATAACTTTCCAAATAGTAAATATGGTAAGGATATTGACTGTAACGTTTTATCTTCAAAGTATCCCGAAGAAACTCTGAATATTTCAATGCACCGAGATTTTTTTTCATTGTGTTCGGAATAGTCGAATTTGTCATTTTTGCTAAAAATCGATTTTAGAATGATTTTTTCCCTATTTTATTTATTCTTAGAGGTTGGTATTGTTTTTTGAAGTGAATACTTCTTATGCGACAGCGAAGCCCCGCGTAAGTTAAACCGGACAAGAGAATGGAGAAATCGAAGAAGATAGCGGGAGACTGATGTGTGAGCGAGAAGGAGTGATACTTCCTATTGCGTGAGAAAGCGAGAGCGTCACTTTCTTTCGCTCACACTTCGCTCTCATTGGCTCTCGCTGACGAATGCGCGGATGCGGGTTCGAGGCTTCGTGCACGGAGAAAACAGGGGCCGCGAAGTTCAAAATTAATACTATGCTTCTAAAAAAATGACGTTTCAATTAAAAAAAATATTAAATGGAAGATAAACATTGTACTTACGGTATAGTAATAATGAAGAAATTTAAATTTTTATCTACGACATGGCACGTAAACTGATACAAATAATACGTTTTATTTGGCATATTGTTATTTTTTGAAGTATTCAGAAAATATTTTGCCTACGTGATTGAAACAATTAGTTTCCACTATTCTACCAAAAGTACGATATTAAGAGTCACATTTTACTAATAACTTCGTCATATTTTTCCCTATACGCTGAAGATTTATGCTATACGTATAGTGAAATCTATCCTCTAAGAATTTCTCTCTGAGCGTAATGCACATACGATTCCCTCTCTGTATAAAAAACTCGCAATTAGTCAATAGCGAAATGGTTAGCGTGCGAGTGTTAGGTCATAGTTGAATACAGGCTAAGTACGTAGGTTCGAATTCCGGTATCAACGATAAAACTTATTCACAGATAATTGTTTCGGGATTACTGATAACCATTACATAGTTGTAAATAATTGTAAAATATTGTAGAACAAAAAAAAACACTAAGCATAATACAACAACCTGAGAGTGGTCAATAAAATACAAGAGAAGTATTGACTCCCTACGCGTGTGAAGTAGACACATATCAAGATTTTTTTAATCAATTATCAATTTGTTTTTGTAGAATAAAATGTTAATGCGAGAATAAAAAGTGGCGAAAGAATTTTCGTATGTTTTTTACCATATTTACAATTTTCACATTCGTCAAAAAATTCGTTTCCTTTTTTGACGACACTGTATTTTTTCACTACAGGCATTAGAGTTATCCAAAGCGCACTATGTGGAGTTTTCCTAGTAGTTTAACGCTTCTTTGTGTACGAGTATGAATTTTCAAGGTAATGAGACCTTACAGCCCTTCTAGAGTAATTAAACAACTCCAAACTTATTCCTTACATTGTATGTCTGCGCGCCCGCGACTCCAGTCGAAATATCAAATTGCGTATTGCCACTTCTATTGCAAATCGCCGACTCAAACAGGTTTCGCATATTTATGTACCGCCGGATATCTTGTTGCGAGATTCCTCTCCGCGTTCGAAAAAGTGCTTGGAATAGTTGATAGACGTTTAGCAATCGCGGATAGCCTCGTCGGAAACGACGCCCGATACCAGTCGCAAACATGTTCAATAAGGTTCAAGTCAGGACTCATAGCTGAAAGATTGAGGTCACCACGTCGTTGGCAGCAAGAAAATTTTTCGTGCGATTACCAATGTGTTTTTGCTTGGCCAGAATGTTTGGTTCCAGGATTTCCGAAACGTACTTTTTTGCAGTCGATGTGCCTGGAATGATTACCAATGGGGTTTCTGGTATTCATGTATATTCCTAATAGCGTTGCATTAGTAAACCGCTATTAAAAACCGGAACTAGTCACGTCAAATTATCTCAATTATGAAAATTATCCGCGACGGCACCAAACGATAAATCGTCTGTCACTGCGATGAAGGCAAAATCGCGATTCATCCGGAAATAACACAGTGATCCATTGTCTACAACCCCAATTCCGATGGTAATTCGCGCAGACTAACCCCGCTTGACAATGTTTAGTTATCAGCATAGGTACGCGATTTCGGCGTTGAGCATGAAGATTTAGCTGTCAAAGGCAAAATCGAACCGTTGAGACAGAAATGCGTTGTCGAGAATGTCGTTGTCAACAATTTTCGAACTGATGAGCAATCGTATGTTCATGCATGGTACGTTCCCGTTAAGCCCAATGAACAACAGCCCGGTCATCACGCTCGTTAGTGGTCCGACATCTACCTTGACCCGGACTTTACCCGTGGCTTTGAGTCTCGTTAATTCGCGCATAGGCACGACTAACTCTCGATTGGTTTACGCATACAATACTTGCAACTTGAACTTGAGTGTAACTCCCTTGAAGACGGGTAACAATCCGAGTAATATCAGTTCGAGGTAAACGTGACAGTGGCATGTCGAAAATGGGTTAATAAAAATAGACTATACAGCAAGGAATTGTTCTATTAGTTTAAAAAACAAAGTTCTTTTTTTACAGAAAAACTGTGAAAACGATTTATACACTACAGAACTCGACATTTCAAGAATTGTAGAAACCAATACAGCGTTTCATTGAGACGTAAATCAAATTCTAAGGACCAATTTAGAAATTGATATTTAAAACTGAGGAGGATGCAACGGTTGAACAAGATAACATTCATTTTTAACGACGGTTGTGAAATATTGTGAATATGGTTAAAGAATGTTTCTTTCGCGTCTTCTTTCCTTTCAAAATCAACATTTTTTGTACCAAGACATATTGATTATTGACATAAAAAAAAAAACATTTTCAGCCTTCAAGAATAAATATACAAGGAAAAAATCATTTTTAATGGATTTTTAGCAAAAACGACAAATTCAACTATTCCTTCCACAATATAAAAAATTCTAGCGCTTTAAAATTTTTACCAAAGTTATACCGAGTTATACTCATGCCCGTAAATCTGCAATTTTGTACCTTATTTTCAATTAACATTCTCGCACGGAATGTTTAATAATATTCTCCTTTAGTTTTCCGACGTACACCCGTGCGGGTTTTTACGTATTTCCCGACTTCTCACTTTTGTTTTTCTCTGTATCTCCTTTCTATCACGATTTTTCCGTTTATCCTAACTCTTCCCCCGGATTCACTTTTGAATCTGTAATCTTTTTCGTATTCTTCATTCGTGGAATCTTTTTCGAATCCGACATTAGAATCAGGGAATTTTCTTCGAATCCATCACAACGTGGGATTATTTCTCACTATTCAGAATAAACATTATTTTACGAATGAGTGGCGATAAATTTTAGGAACTTTTGAGGGAAAAATGGCAGTGGTGTTGTGCTAAAAAAGAAATGAGATCAAATGCAGAATGAAATATGTTGCACTGTTTCAGTAACGTACACGAATAACAGATTAAACCTAATAAAAAAAAAATACTCACTAACGCTGCCGAGTAAAACCTTAGGGTGTGCGTGTATAAAATGTCGCGCATGCGCGCGCATGCAGCAGCGAACGATGTAGCAGAAGTTGCCTGAGGCTTTGTTATCAAGTATTTACATATCCGCGTGAATATGTGTACAAGCGTATTTGCATACTTGTCTCGAAATTCAATGAAGTAATCCATTGTAGAGTACACTGAAGCCGTCCAGAGGAAGATGGGTGGTGCCATGAAAAACTAATCGCGTTAATTACTCTTCTACTGAGTTAAGTGAAGGTTGGGTTCGTTATTGGTCAAGCGTGGAGATCTCTATCCACTGCACCTAAATCATAGTGAACCACGCGACAGTTGTCTCGCCGCTTGTGTCTGTACCGATTAACACTTTGACCGCCATGGGGGTCACCAGTGACCGGAACACCAATATGAAGTACGTTGCAGAAATTTAGCGTAGCGGTCAAAGGGTCAACGACAATAACAAAAAATCGCAACATATGAACGAAAAGCTTGAGCGCTATTACTAGCACTTTTTGTGGCCTGGTCTGTTACCTATGGATTGTTTTATTTTCATTGCTTCCCCAAAATCAATCGCAAAGATAAAGTGGAATGAAAAGAAAACGTTATCATGAAGGTCTTATTATTGTCGGACGAGTTGTATGTTACATTACTGGGTAAAAAAGCGATAATATTTTTGGATTTTGACTATGCCCGATAGTGTAACACTGCGATCCTGGCACAGTCAATGGATGTTCTGTAAGGTACCTGACCCATGTAAGGCCCAGTGCCTAATAAAGCCCACGTTTTAAGGACATGTCGAAGACGTACCACGTGACACACGAGTGCGAAAGAGATCGTTGACATTTTTAAATGGCAATTTCTCAAGGACGACACATTTTTATCGTAAAATTCAAGCACCTATTTCTGCCTCTATGGATTATACAAAGACTGATGCTAGATTTTTCGCCATAAACTTAATCGACGCCGAGAACACGGATTTTGAAAATTTGTGAGGTTATGTCGATGTCTGTCATGCCCTTAAGCATATCCAAAACTATAAAGTCAAACGGATTCAGCTGTCATCGTCGAGTGTGTAACTTTGAATGGCCGCAATTGCCATAGCAACTGCCGATTTGAACAAATTTGTTTGAGCCGTGGCGAACACAAACAAATTTACAGTCGGTAGAAGGCAGCGCGTGTGATCGTACGTAGGCATTTCGTAAATTTCGACGTACAAAAACTTTCGAAAACAAAAAATGTTTTCAATATTACTTAGTGAATCTTTATTCTAATTACATGTAGTGGTTTATCAGCACTATACATGTTGTTATCAAAATTTCAGTTAAAAATGGAAGATTATATATTTTTTAATTTTTTTGTACGAAGTTACAACGAGTATAGCCTTATTAGGAACAGTGGTCTGAATAAGGCCCATAAGACGCTTTTTTTAAAAAAAGCTCATAGTTAATAGTGAACATTGTTTTCTGACCAAAATTATTATTAATACGTTGATTATTGAATAAATGATTAAATAAATGTTTTATTTCAACATTCATAGTTTTTTTCGTACTTAAAAACAAATAAGGTGAGCCTTACACGGGTAAGGTACTTTGCATGAATATTTACAATTGTAATTCGAAAGTTCAAAGTTCCAAAAATGGAACCAGATTCGTTAGACTTGTTGAACGAAAATATTCTTCAAATATAACGAAAAGTCAGCGGATAGAAAGAAGTAAGGCAAGATGTTACCTCCATGCATGGGAAAAGTAATACACGATATCGTTTCAAGAATACGTCCACCTGGGGCTTGAACACAATGTATATAAGAAACAGTGTGTGCGTGTGTGCGTGTGTGTGTGTTTAAGAAAGAGGGAAAATGTGTACGTGTATACAATATGTAATCGCTTTACACGAGCCATCGAAGAAACAATCCTTTCCTGTTGGGTGTAAAAAAGACGCTTCGTTCACCCTCTTTCACAATCGGCTCGTTGTACTGCCAATTTTTCCCACCTACCTCATCGATACTGGAATGTTACGTATCCCGTTTATCTAACGGATACGTGAGCGGAAAGAAATAAAACGAGCATCTCTTCTCGTTTTATCTACAATCTTTTCTCCTTCTTACCATTTACTAGCGAATCGGCTTTCCATCGATCCATCTTTTCCTGTGTAAAAGTATCGCATTATCGTCATGAAAGATATGACCCGTGTCGTGCATTCAGGTAAACGCACCCGCATAGACGCGCATACTATCTTTTGATTAAACGTAATTGACAACGATGAATATTATATAAAAATTGGGAATGAAATTTAAAATCCAAATTAAGATTTTTTTGCAAATTAGGACTTATTTCCAAATTTCTAAATAAAAAATCCAAATTAAGGTTTATTTCCAAACTAGGATTTATTTCCAAATTTCCAAATTTAAAATCCAAGGATTTATCTCCAAATTCAATATTACATGGAATGTGAGAGAAAAACTGCGGAATAAAATCCTTATGTCTTTATCATTAACATACTAATTTGGCTCGTTGATCTAAACAAATAATCGATTCCTACATCGAAACCTAACTTGTGTTCAATAAATTCCATTTTCGTCTTCATTATTTGTCCCAACCACTACATTTTTATTTATATTAATTTCCGCGCAACAATAAGAGGGAATGAGCAAACTGACGTGGCTTTTTCCCGAAATACGTGAAAGGAAGCGAAAATATGTCCAATGGTAAGCACGGAAAAACGAGATCAAATTTGAGGATCGAGACTTCGAAGTGTAGCTGATTTATAATAAGACACACTTGTAATTATACCATTTTGGCCAGATATTTCAATTCTGCCACTCTACAAAATCCTGTACGTCGTGACTAATTAATACATAAATCATGCATGTATGACAAACGTCCTATTGATAACTATATCTATTTTGAGGTTTTATCGGAACACATCATTGATGGTTGGCTACATGCAGCATTATTTTGATGTGCCGGTTATACCCAATGCCTGAAGTGCTGGTATGTACAAATAATCGTCCAATCTAATCCCAATCCGTTCGACGGAGTCTCAGAGTGGATGGAGGGTACAGTCGATTCCGACGGGTTCCTTGTTTTTGTCTCTAAACGTGCTAGCCATCTTTCTTCTTGCTTTCTCTCCCTTGCTCCATCTTTTAGGTAGGTGTAGGTGTATGGAGGTTTTCCGACGGTAGCTCGACCTATTCGGCAGAGACACAGCGAGCGGCTGGATGAGAATAGACCAGGGTGGCATCCGCGCACTCTGTCTTTTCTCTGAGAACCGTTCCACGTACGGACCCATATATCTATTTGCACAGGAAGAGCGTTTACTGTGATTCATTTGACTACGTTTTCCGTTCGATGAGAAGTGCTTGCCTTTCTTGCGAGTCGAGTTTTCCTTCAATTGCTCGATGGGGAGAATAGTCCGATCAAGCCAACACACACGAATATATACGTTAATATCTGAGGGCAACATCGTTCGAGCCACGATGAAAATGGACTCGATTAATCAAGATTTAGAAGCCAAACGATCCGAAAAAAGGCTGAGGTTACGATGAGAGCACTCGCGCACCGGGTTGCCCGAAAGCGCTTTTCTCATCTTTGTTTTCATGCGGGCTCAAAGCCTCCATAGATTATGCCGTGCGTCAAGCGTTCTCGTTCAACTTCCAACGAATGCAAGTTCCTTTCGGTCGATTATATAGATACTGCACGAAAGCTCATTTCCTGAAAACGCTAGCCACGAGCTTATCCCGGACAGAGCCTTTTTTTGGGATTAAGGCCAACATTTCGAGTTGACTCTAGTTGGGCAAAACTCGAGATCCCTTTTGCTAATGGCTGCTGCTGCTACTTAAACCTACCTACGTGGCGATAATATACAGGGTGTAGAGTAAATAGTGGTCCACTGTTAAGGATTCGATATACCAGATAGTTAATTATAACATATTATTATTTTGATCATTTTTATCAAAGGGATTCAAAAAAAAATTTCGTAAAAAATGATTGTTTTTTATGGATTGTATTTTATTTACGCCACACCCACTTTCCATGATTGCTCTATTATTTAGCAGCATTGAACAAAAATCGAAATGAAAAAATAATGGTTATTGTCGAAAATACAGCCAAATTTGTAACAACAGATTATAAATTCGTCAAAAAATAACAAAACATTTTTTTGAAACCCTTGGATAAAAATAGTGAAAACAATAATATGTTATAGTTAACTATCTGGTAAATTAAATCCTTAATGGTGAATCACTATTTACGCCACACCCTGTATATACTAATATTTAAGTATATGGATGCACATATACAGCCTTGGTCAAAAGTATTAGGCATCTTGTGAATTTTATATCCGGAGATAAAATGCAATATCTCGTTGGAAAATAATCCGGTTTTGAAAAGCATTTTCAGGAGGATAAAACCGGCTTCGTATTGCTTGTATTTTTATTTTTGTATCCTTTTTGTACCTAATCGGTACGTTATGTCGAAAATGTTGGTTATTCACGATTTTCGCATTCTGCAAAATGGCGTGCTGGGCTTTGAAAAACAGTAATCTTGCTATTTAGTGATAAGATCTTTGAAAAGGATACTGTTAGCTTTAATATCGTATTTTTTAATTTATACGATTTTTTCACAGAACTATTCAATTTTTTCTTGAAAACGGCCGGCTTTCGTAAAGTCGGTATCATGCAACATAACTTGGAAATTATGAGCTTTAGAATATTTAACCAAAGTGAAAAGTTGTATTTTGTTACTTTCGGGTCACTGCACATATTTTAGATTTAATTACCAAAATATTGTTTATATCGCTATTTTTGTAGACTAGATATTAAATAAAAGAATATTTTTTTAAAAATCAAAAGAATATTCAGTAACTCTGAAATAATAAAATATAACTTACTCCTTACAAGGGGATGGTACTCCAACCGCGTTTTGGTAATTTTATCCACTTACCGTATGAGAATATTAACCCTCGAATAAAAATTCCCTAAAGCCGTTGGACTAAATAGCCAAAAGTTTTCGAGAAAACCAACTTTCAAATATTCCGAGCGAATCTGGAGGACTGGTGATCATGTGACTTCCAATAGGTCGCATAGCCCATCGAGTAGCGAACGAGGCCAGTAAACGGAGATGGATCAAATATATTGCATCTCCTAAAGAAATCATCAAAGAAAAACCAAAACCACCGCCAAAGAAAACGCCAGGAATCGACAAAATACAAAACAGTATTTTTTCAAATATTGGTCGCAAAGGTATAGTACAACTCCCATATATGATAAACACATGCTTGAAACTTTTCTGTTTTCTATAAAAGTGGAAAACGGGAAAGGTCATACCCATCCTGAAACCGGGAAAAAAACAAAAACGAACCGATCACTTATAGTCCCTTTACCCTACTCTCAACCATGGACAAACGTACCAAAAAAAATACACCAAAGACTGAATAAATTCGAAAAACAAAAAAGATCGTAATAGACAACCAATTTGGATTCAGAAAGAGAAATAACACTGTCCAACAGGTAATCCGAATAGTAAATGACACAATCATTAACTTCAATAAGGACAAAGTCACCGTCATGCTATTAGGTACTGGATATCGGAAAAGCATTTTACAGAATTTGTATATATGGGCTTATCTACAAAATGATACAAAATAAATACCCAACGACACTGATAAAGCTAATTAATGACTACCTGAGGCGTAGATATCTAACGATAATCGTAGGTGGCGCCCACTCCACAAAGCGACAAATCGGTGCCGGATCACCACAAGACTCAGTGCTGGATCCCAAGCTTTTCAACGTATAATTAAATGATATACCTCTATTTCAAAAAATATCATAGACCTCTTTGCTGACGATATAGCTATATAAGCACACTCATTTGACGCAATATTAGCATTGCCTAACCCAAACAAACTAATACAAATACATATAAATATTATCGAAACATTGTATAAGAAATAGAAAATTTCACTAAATGCAATAAAAACAGATAATATAAGGTGTTGAAATTAATTCGTAGTGTTTTACAAGAGATGGCGTAGGTAGTACAGTATTTCGTTATTATCGACAGTAATGTATTCATCTTGAAACAGCTATAATTGAACGCCATTTGCTGTACATAACCGTTTTTTCAATTGTAATTGAGAACACTTTATCATTTATTAAATATGTCATCATTAGTGCCGAATAAAGTGTTTTTGCGGGGAGATTTACTTCAATATATTAATATGAATAAAGGCGCTGCTGAAGCTCATCGTATTTTAGTGGAAGTTAATAGTGAACATGCTCTAGCTGAGCAAACGTGTCGGAAGTAGATTGCCATCAACGTCAATGGCAAAGCGAAATATTCATGGGTCTAAGCTCCTGCTCCGTATTTGGTGGGATCAAAGGGGTGTGATTTACTATGAACTGCTGAAACCGAATGAAACCATAACTGCGATTCCCTCCAACTGCAATTAATGCGATTGCGACAATGCTCATCCGCACTCCGCAAAATCGGTACAAACGTACCTGAAGTACTTAAATGGGAAGTTCTGTCCCACCCGCCATACTCTCCAGATATCGCTGCTTCAGATTACCATTTGTTTCGTTCGATGGCTCATAGCCTGTCTGAACAGAGGTTCAATTCTTAAGAAAATTGTTAAAAGTGGATCGACTCGTGGATTGCATCGAAAGACGAGGCATTCTTCCAACACGGTATGCGTACCTTGCCCGAAAAATGGTCAAAAGTAGTAGAAAGCGCTGGGCAATACTTTCATTAATGTATTTTTGTATTTCCATTTTAAATAATTTTTGTTTACATTAGAAAAACGCTGCGAATTAATTCCAACACTTAATAGTATTTGCCAAAAAATTCAAGAACTTAAAACTCATACAACCTATTTCAGTCTATTTCACGAGCTCCGTGAAATATCTGGGAGTACACCTGGACCCTGAATTAACTTTAAAAAGCCACATTAAACACGTAATACGGGAGGCCTGCGTTGTCTTTAAAACGCTCTTCCCATTGATGGTGAAAAACTCGTAATTATCTATATATAGATCTATATATCTGATCCAAGGCTATGCCAAAGAAGCGGGTAAAAATGTTTATCAGACACAACTCAGTGTCAGCTCAAAAAGCAATAACTTCACTAAATCTTGATTTAATCGGTTCATTCATCTGTTTTTTCCGAATATGCATTGCAAGTGAGAAAGAGAGGGAGAGAAAGAAAGAAAGGGAGAGTGGCAAGGATGGATGGATTGGTTGATGATATTTATTATTCCCTGAAACCTCTCGCGTAAATGAAGAAGACAGTTCAAAATAAAGATAAAGTGATCATACAATAACAGAATAATGAAATAATAGAATTATTAACAATTAGCGACATGTGCAGTCCAACGGTAAATACAGAAGTAATACTCATGAGGACGTTTTATGATATAACAAGTAGGAAAAGACAGTACAGCGAGGAGTGGTGTAGGGAGAGAAGGGGAGGAAGAGGGAGAAACTCCATATGGTTATTACCATCAATAATGGCAATTTGGTTTGCAAATGCTTCGAAACGTAGTCCAAGTCTGTCAGGGCGAACCGGGCTCGTAATACAGAACGAGCGAATGGGAGAGAAGTGGGCGAGAGGACGAGACGAAGAGGGAAGCAGCTGGTATTTCGACCTAGAATTTCCCGGGATATAGTCCTGTGGTCTCGTGCCTCAAAGAGACAGGATAGTATAGCCTCTCAGTTGAGCGCTTCGGTGAACTCACTCCATTTTTCCTTCACCCCTGTGCAGTTGACTACATTCGAAGATCTTGAGTCAATATTTGTCTACGCTCATGCAAATTGATTTTATTCAAATCCAAAGTGCAGCTAAAACGAATGAGAAAGAGCACGAGGGACTAACGATATGCGTAAAATAGCAGCGTGCGATTCCAACCGAGAGGTCTTAACGACAAACTGGTGGAATTGATGAAGAAGATGAAAAAGAGAGTCCAAAGAATAGGATAGAGCGCAAAAGGTAGATACGTTAAAAAAATAAAGAATTACTCCAGAAAGTAAGGAATACCCCAGCTTAACTGCGTTATTCATTACGGCATGAGCCGTTATGAAAATGATGAGTAGCTAGGTTGGATTGCACATTCCAATGTTTCACTTGACAATCCGGCAAAATCCAAGGTGTGCTGCTCTTAAGAGGGGGCGATACCCGTGACGAAACTTCAACGCAGCCTCTGCTCGCGTCGGTAAAACAAAATTAGTGCGAGCTACAGCTATCTACCGCGAGGCAACATTGTCGCTAGCGTCCGGCAAACCTCCATGGGTTTCGTGTGTGCGTATGTATACGTACATATGTACAAACCGAAAATTTCGAGACGTGAGTCGCTCCGGACTTTTACCGGAACTAAATGTAAAAAATGTTGGACGATTTTTCTCGAAATCGTAAATAAATACCTACAAATTGTAGATTCCCACAGATTTCCTGAAATATGCAATGGAATCAAGTGGTGGAGGTCTCAAAATGTTTTGAATGTGGCTACACGGCTCTGCCCTTCTCCAGGTCACGATATTAACCAAACTTTTGATTTTACAGCATTTCCATCACGACGCTCGCGTGGTAATACAATTTACTTTTTTTTTTCATTACGTGGAATTTTAGGGGCAGGCAGCCGATCGTTCATTAATTTGACATTGTCTGGTCAAATTTCATTCAATTCTGAAGAGCCGTTTAGGAAATCAGTGGGTATCTACTATCTTAATCGGCCATATCGACCGAGCTGGAGTATCGTCCACTCTGAAATCTTCGTTGTAAGCTTTCTTTATTCGTGCACATATAACCCAAACACACACACACTTCCAAGAGACATCCTATTTTTGTTCGATACCATCAATGAAGCAAGGTCAACGGTTCCTTATCACACGAATGAACGAGAAATTTTCCATCATATGCATATATTCCATTAAATTGTTGAGCCGTTATGTTAATTTTGTTCCTCGTCAACTTGTTTTAAATTCAGCGTTGAAGCAGGAATTTAGCAAATTGCGAATTCTCCACTTATTTAATCCAACTGTTGCTTCAATGCGACGGACATGTACATATTTCCTCCAGTCGTTTCCACGATATCCACCACGGTATACTCGTACGGGCTGTCAACATCGACATGGTAAGTCGTCCCGAAATGCCGACAGCGTCACCATCTACATGCGAGTCATTTTCGCGCTCGATGAGTTTAGATTAGTTTTGGTCGCAACGAGTCTCACCCACTACGATTAACCCGCCTAGCGTGAAATTATGGTCACTCCCACCCCATCTTTCGCTGAGTTTCGCGACGCCCGATCTACGGATCAACCTGAAGCTAAAATACCGAACAGATATACTTTCTTTAGGGACCAGGTTAGAAGCGAGTAAGCAACGGACATTTGCTGCACTACACAATTTCAAAGTAACAAGATGAGGAGTCTGAGTATGGCACGCAGACCTATTTATACACTAATTTGAAAATGTCTACAAAAATTGCCATGTTTGGTGACAGATGTTTCCTCAAGGATTCCGCATAAAGCTCACTGCTGCTATTGTGCAACATTTTATTGGGGCTTTCCAAGATCCTAATGCACCATTAGAGATTTGATAGTAAGCCAAAGTTCCAGTAATAGCTTCGATTCCGTTTTTTTTATTGCCGGCGTTTGAGAATTTACTTACAATTCGCGATTGTAATTTGTTGAATCTCCAAAGAAAGAAAATATCCTTCCGGGATTCAATGCACACATTTAATGGGTCTGAACTTCAGACTCTGAAGTGCATTCAACATTATTCGTCATAAAAACGTTTTTATGACGCATTATGTTGAAATACATAAGGACTTTGCAGCACTCGATTAAAAAAAAAATATTCTGCCCCATGATGAAAGCTGTTTGAGAAATGTTTCCGCACCTGAATAGGAGATATGTGAATGGTAAAAATTGAAAAAAATCCTATATCCAGTCGGATCATTATAATAATTTTTTCATTGACGTACTAAATTTTGCGCTCTGAATGGAACTTGTGAAAAAAAACCGTTTATTTCAATTTTAAGTCTCTACCATTATTGGGAGTTGAAGCTAAAAAAATATTGTATCAAGGCGAGCTTTAATTTTCCTGAATTTTTAAAAAAGGACATAAAATATATTGCAACGGCGTGAATTGTGTTATATATTTAATATAAAAGCACCATCACCTGGCTTTGGTTCTCAGCATGTATGGTATGTCTAAAGTATAAATACTATTGCGATTTACGTACCAATAAAACAGCATTCGCGGGAACGACCTCACTTTTTTTAATATGACACAAAGGGTTCCTGTAAGTTATCGATTGCTTTCGGTAATTCAGGATGATTGTAAACCATCGAGTAAAACATATAATTACTGTTTATGCTATTTTAAAAATGACAATTTTGCCACAAAAGTCATGTTCAGTATTTGGTGGGTTCAGCTGGATGTTGTGCACTATGAATTGCTCCAATGTAACGAAACCACTACGAACGTTCGGTATTGACTACGATTGATTCGGTTGTACCGAACATTGGACAAAAATGGCTGCAATTTGAGCAAGGACACGATAAAGTTATTTTCCAGCATAACATTGCTCGGTCCTACGTTGCAAAGCGTGTGAAAACGTATTCCACGCGCTGTATTCGCCAAATACGGCTCCTTCTGAATGCCACTTGTATGGATCGATGTCTCATAGTTTCTCTCAGCAAAGCTTCACTCCTTATGAAGATATTAGAAAATGGCATGGTTCGTGAATCATTTCAAAGGATGAGTCATATTTTCCATGTGATATTCGTATACTCCCAGAACCGTGGGAAAAAGTAATAGCTAGCGATGAAAAATACTTCAAATCATCAACTGGTAACCACGTTTTTGTTTAAATAAACCCCTAATCTCACAAAAAAATACCGAAAAAATTAATGCTCGATTCTAATATCTCTCGTCGACTCGAGATAACCATTTTTTTTTTTTGAACGCTCTAACCATACATTTTTTTTTGTAATTTGGATTTTCAGATGGTGATATCGTGAGTTTGACGCGGTTAAATCGATACGTCCTTTTTCTCAACCATAAAGTTGGGGAGCGAACTTATCCAGCCACGAACAAAAATCAGAACGAACCAATCTCGTGAAATATGAGGCAACGAATTTTTTATCGCGGATGTAAGAAACAAAATTTACTATAGTTAACTTAACCCTTTGAAACGTAATTAACGCGTCTGAAAAATATGGAGGATGTACTTGAATTCAAAGTATTTCAAGATAGTCGTACCGTATCGAAAAAAAACAGCGCCAGCGGCCATTTGCAAAATTAAAAAAACCTTAACTCGGTATCTATGTAACGACTCGTGACATCGCAACGAAGAGCTTCCGAGAGGCCAGCGGGTGGTGTCGATAGTGAACGGCAAGGCAAGGGGTAAGCGTAGGCGAATAATCCTCGTGAAAAGGGGATGCCAGGATCCTCGGGAAATGCGCAGGTAGTCGAGGAGTTCTAGGAGCATAGGCGAGATGTTTACTGGAAGGGCACATCTACAAGGGTACATTTAGGTCTTCATTGGAGAAAGAGAAAGGCAAGCGAGTATGAGCGCATAAAGGGTGGTCACGGAGAGTTGAAAACAGGCAATTTGAACTCCGGTCCTGTTGGGATTCGATCTTTTCCTTACTCTCTTGAGTATTTCCTTTTATGAAATTCAAAGACAGAACCCATATGAAA
This sequence comes from Ophioninae sp. B BG-2022a, assembly GCA_030522765.1. Taxonomy (NCBI): domain Eukaryota; kingdom Metazoa; phylum Arthropoda; class Insecta; order Hymenoptera; family Ichneumonidae; species Ophioninae sp. B BG-2022a. Next base: position 58,416 of record JAPYZJ010000317.1, read on the forward strand.
GAGGTCTATTGAAAAATTCTGCAATCGTGCAAATATACATATAACGATTGTCTACTTTGTCTACGTATTGAATATTGGTACAAACGTTCTGATCGCAGTTGAACTTTTAACAATATTGCTGTGAAAAACTTAGAGAAGCGTATACCTACTCTGTGCGAATTAAAAAAAAAACAGCTTGTTTCATTAGTTACATCTTCATTTTAAGGGCATAACGTACATCGACATAACCTCAAATTTTCGAAATTCGTTTTCTCGGCGTCGATTAAGTTTACGGCGAAAAATTCAGCATCAGTCTTTGGAGAATCCATAGAGAGAAATAAATACTGAAATTTTACGATAACAATGTTTCGTCCTTGAGAAATTGCGATTTTAAAACTTCGACTATCTCTTTCGCACTCGCGTCTCACGTGGTACGTCTTCGACATGCCCTTAATCCAGAACACGAAGAGGTCGAATTTCCCGCATCTATGACTTCGAAGTATTTCTATTCGTCACATTTAAGCCATTCATCGCTTACGGCCTAAAAATATAAATTATTCTACCCATTGGGTTAACCCGTCGTGTGTACACTATATTTTCGAGTGCACAGTGTGTATACTCGGTCTTTTAGGGAACAGTAGGGTTTACATAGTTTTCTTGGATTCCAAAAAATCTGAAAAGATTCTGGGATTCTGGGTTATTGAAGTGTCGACTACATGGCCTAGCAGCTACCAAACTCAAAAGTTTAAAACCGCTGTTAATAAGAATTGAACAAAATTAAAAACATAGGAGAGAAATGTCAGTTTTTAATTTTGGCTGTTCCTTTGAAGACCCAGTATACACCGGCTGGGTTAAGGGCATGACGAACACGTGTCCGTCCACTTCGAAATTTTGAAAGCACTATTCTCTCAAACGGCTCAACCAATTGGTACGAAATTTGTTGTGTGCATTGAGGACGATGGCACCGAGGGCCCCTCGGTCGCCATTTTGGATAAAATCGTTTCATTCTTGAGAAAGAGCGTTTTGAAATGTTTCAACTATCTCTCCCGCACTCGTGCGTCACGTAATAGTTTTCGTCATGCACTTAAAATACAATAATTGTACAATTAATCGCTGCACATTTGAAACATTGCCTTTGCTAAATCAAACGAATCAACGTGTATCATTCCAATTTTGTGCTATCTTTTTTTATAATCAGACTCGCTACGATTGAAGATTTTCCATGAAATGTTTGGTAGATAGCATGTTGTCCTAGTGCACGTGTCGATGGTTCACGCCTAAAGCCGCTGCACTGAATTCTGAAATACCTTTGCATGCTAGCAATTCCTGGGCTGGCATGTGAAAACGCTTTTTCTGTATCAATCAGCTGCGAATTTCAGTTCCAGTGGTGGGGTGCACACGAAATTAAATCGAAATTTCTGTTTAACAGTATTTGCGAAGTAAATACACCGTGTTCACGGGAAATCTAGACGTTGGCCTTTTTTCAGTAGGAAAATTTTGCGTTCGGTTAATGCGGTAGCCAAAGCAGCAGTGTTGCTATGTGAAAGGTAGAAACCGAAGGGGTGGCAGGGGTAGTTTTTCAACGGTCTCTTCGAGCACACGATAGATTTACGGGAAACCGTCCCGTTCCCTTTCAACAACCAGGGAGCTGTTTCGATCGTAATTCGGCGTGCAATTTCGCATGTTTGTAAAATGGAAAAAATAAACCACACGTATTTTTTTGTAGTGTAATGCACCCTAAAAGCTAGGGGTTTTTTTTGTATGTCAATTATAACGTTTTAATGGTGCGAGATATTAAAAAACTTCAAATTGCAGCAACCTTTAATTTTCTGTATAATAACTAGAGATGGCCATGATGTGGATAACAAATTTCATATTATTTAATGTACAAGTGCAATTTTTCCATACGTATTTTCAAGAATTTTTAACGAACTGGGGCATAAATTTGGTTGCCAATAGAGAATAGGAAAGAATCGTATGTGTTAAAAAATTTTTTTTTTTATTTCTCATAATTTTGGGATTGAAACTGGTCTTCAATTTCTTTAGTCAAGTGCATCATACAATCAGCTAGTCTTGCTATTCCGCATTAAATTCCCGCCAACATAAAATCTTTTCAATACGCGGTTGTTAACTTTCAAATTCCACGCTCTCCTTTCCCTTAACCATCTTTCCTCGAACGTTAAAAATGTTTACTGTGCGACATGCATGCAAATTTGTAGAAATAAACATGTATTATTTTATTTGTAGAATAAACATGTATTATGCGCTTGTTTTTGAAGCGTAATGACACTTGTAAATCGCCCTATATTATAACCCGGTGCGGTATGTACATCGAGAGATATAGCTCACTAAATACATCTAGCGTAAAACGCACAGGACTTTTTGTTATCCCAATACTTTCATTGTAACTCATTTTCATTCCTACAAATTTTTGTCCATCTCGCGCGATCAAAACTCTGAGAATTCGAGAGGCGGATGTTTAGACAAGGGACTTAACTGAAACTGGCAACCGATTTTAAAGATCGCGATTTGTTGCAATTGTTTTTACTCAGTTTGTACCGCTTATACGATATTTCTCAATTTCATTTGTACATTAAGGGGGAAAACAATATAAGAGTACCGCAAAATGGCTTATAACCCATTTTCATAAATTCTAATGCAGAAGAAATCGTTCATACCTGCCTATACTACTAAAAATATTTTTCGAACAGTTTTTTTGTTTTTTTTTCGGTTTATTTTCTTTTTCATTTAACTATAGTTATTTCATCAGTAATAATACCACTGCTCATTATTTGTAGACCTTGTGTAGGATAACCATATCAACAATATACTTGCCCGTACTAAAGGGTACATTCGATTGAACAATACTGGCACAAACTTTATACATATCTGAACGAACAAATGGGAACGTATAATCGCTAAAACGAACGGGTACAAATTATTACTCGCTGGTACAAACCATATACTCATTCGTATGAGTGGGTAGAGACGGATGAACAGATGCGGGTGTGGAGGGGGGTGAAATTTACAAATATTCAATCGGGTATTGGAACGAAATTATATTAACGTAAATGTAACCCGAAATGGCGGAAAGCTAGCTGGTTATACGATGCACTTAGCTAAAAGAAATAATAGGGCAGTTTTAACCCTTTCATTACGAGATATCGGAAAAGAGAAAACGCGTATCCGATAATTTCCCATCCACTACGTATATGCATATTTAGATCCCAATCGGTTAATAATTCTCAGCGACAGGTTTGAAAAAATTGCCTTTTTGCAATAAGCACCATGAAATTTGTTGTTACTGCGTGTTAGTTCTGTACCATTGTCATTTTTAGTACATAGTACGTGGGACGATAATTGGTGTTGTAATTTGAATTTTGTTCACATCTGATACCTTTAGAACGTTATCAACGAAATACAAAAAAATATTCTTATTTGCCCTTAAATATCAGATTCCGGCGATATAAAAAAGTATCGTCTATTTTGATTTATTTAACTAGCATGTCACATTTCATTAAAATCAGAGAGAGCAATTTTGGGACCTTTCGTTGTAGATCAATTTACCGATCTTTTGGTTCGTTCCATATTCGATCAACAGATGTTTGTGACACTTGGACAAACGGAATCGAGAAATCAGAATAAACACAGTGAGACGTTCATAAAGTTTGCAAAAATTTTTCTCGGTAAGGTACCTACGACTCAGAATCGGTAAATGGAAACCTGAAATGTGACCGATGAAATAAAAATCGAAGATTTGGCCAATCAGCAAAAGTGTCATTTTTGGGTTTGTTTGGGTTTGTAATCTTCTCGAATGTGAAATTTACCGTTTCATCAAAAAATCAGTTGGAAAAGTTTGGAACGATTCAAGCCTAATAGGTTGGATGAACAGAGGGCAACGGAGTATCCTGCAACTGAAATAAAAAATCAAGGAGATCAAGAATTTTATTCTGAAAAGATTAAAAACAAAAACCGCACTCGGAAGGGTTCCAGACACTTTAAAGCGTCAGCTGTCAAAAGCATGGCACTCTATAACACATTATACATATGTATACACATGAACTCCTTCGTAAACACTGCTGGGCAGCGAACATACGAATAAGCTGTTAGCTGTCCAACAAGTGCGACAAGGGAGAGAGTGTATTGGGCGGCGAATGCGCAATCGCAGGTCGCGGCACGCGGCTGCGTGAGGCCGCTTTACGCACCTCGCCCATCGTTGCTATTGATAAAAGAATTAATCTACTTTTGAAAGGACGTATATATTTACGTTTGCGATATGATCGGAGGACTTCATTTGGTTCGACTGAACCGCGGGTGTTGTGCAAATTTTCCGTGAAGAGATACCCGAGTCAAAATTTTCGAGCTGCTTTCAACCCGCGGAATGGAGGCCTCCTTCTTCTAACAGAAGTCTCCGGTAGCGGATTCTCGAGTATCCAAATGAAGCTACGATTTATGGAATATTATCATGTCAGAGCCTGCGTTGAGCCCTCTAGGTAGCACATGCTGGACTTTAGGTTTAAAGGAGGCTAATGTAGCGCGCAACTGAACCTACGAAACCTCCGGTGGGCCTGAGAAGATAACGAATGTGGGCTCAAAGCAGATTCGGTGGGGTCGAAGCAACAGACTTAGGGTCAAAAGAGGGTTAAGGAGGCCTGTGTTCTGCACGTTCCATTGGTACTGGGGGTCAAAAGAAGGTTTGAGAGGGCTACCAGAGGTTACACTGGATCGAAACGAGTCCTGTCTGTAGCAATGAACTCGACAAATACGGCCTCGTCGGTTCAATGGAGGCTGGCGGCATGTGCATTACAAAGAAAATAGGTTCCGCGAGTATGGAGAGGAGGCTAGAAATTTTGACTCGGGTATGACTTTAAAAAAAGATGAGATTTCGAAACTGAGTGAAAAAGTAAAAACACAAACACTAACATGAAATTTACAGGAATAAAGTTACGTTACAACGATTAAATATCGTTCACATTTTTTATTTCATTTTATTTGCCGACTATGATGCGAATCGCGTCGCTCAATAATTAGTATTTTTTTTCAGGTTCGTTGTGAATATGAAGACCGGCAATTTCGGCCTCTTGGATTGATACGCATGTATTATCGAGTTTGGATATTTTCCAAGTGTATTAAACTTTTGTATGCGCGAGTCATTCAGGATACGTCACACAAGGAAACCGTTTCCGGCGTCCCCCCTCCGATTTGGTTTATTTTTGGACAGGTATGTTATTATTTATCGAAATCTAAGGGATGCCTATTTTTTATATCAATGAAAATACGGTTTTAAGTGGCAAAACTCACCCCCAAAGTTGGGCACCCTCCGAGTGACTTTTGCAGTTTTGCATACTTCTAATTAAGATATCCGAATGATATCAATTCGAAAGCAATCTATGCAGCGAATAATAAAAAATGCGGAGTTTGCAGTTCAAAAGGGGTGAATCGGGATCATATTATAGGGGTTAAATGAAGGCGAAAAATAACCATGTAACGGGGAGACTTTTTGTCTTCTCGATGAAACCAATTCTATTTAAAAAAGCATGAAAAAGTGAAAAAAAAATACGGGTTTTTGCGTTTTTCGAAAAACACCCTTTGGAGGGTGACTAGTCCCATTTAATACAGCACCCGGTGCTCGATTTCGTTCCTATTTGGAAATGTTATTCTTCATCCAACATCGAACATAGATTTTTTCGTCAATGCAAAAACAGTTACAAGGGATGAAACTCGCCCTCAAAATGACTTTTATATTTTGGTACATTTTCGTCTCAGATATTCGTATAAAAAATCACTCGGAGGGTGCCCAACTTTGAGAGTGAGTTTTACCTCTTAAAATTGTTTTTCAGCTGATAAAAATAATACGTGTCTCTTAGATTTCGATGAATCCAAACATATCCAAAAATGAACGAAATCTGAAGGCACCGGTAACGGTTTCCTTGTCAGATCTGTTCTATGAGGTTCTAGTTGTCAGTAGCCGAAGTGAAAAAGGATGACGCACATAGAGTGCAATGGGTTATCAAGAAATAGACGACAAGTTGGTTAACTCGGTACGAATTCAAAATAGACCAGGTACATCGCACGCTTGAATAACAACGCGTCAGGTAATATACGTGACAGCTAGCCGAGGAGATCGCTAAAAAGGGTCTTTGAAATGACTGAGCTAAGGCATCGAATACCAAACCAAGAGACATGAAAACGGATGGTCCGTGGCTTCGGAGACAAGACGTCGCACAAACGGGTACCTATTGTAACGATCTAAGCGACCATAATTATTTGTGTATTTTATAAATTAGAAAAAACGTTATGAAGTCAAACTAATTATATTTATTAATGTAAAACGTTTTTTTGCAAACATACATAATATCAATATTGATTAATATTCAGATTATTAGTTTTTGTAGTTAGTTTTATAGTTTTTTTGTTGCACTTAAAAACAAAGAAGGTGGGCCTAACATGAGTACCTAAAATGGAGATGAGTCGCAGTGAGCGAGTTTACAAAGGTATTCACGTGATTAATTTTTGCTTGCTTAACATCAGTACTCTTTTTTATAAATCTAAATCTTATTGGTCGATAAAATCTAGGAGAAGAAGGTGTTGGGTTTTCCCATACAGTCTTTTTATTTTTTTACCTATATACCAATTTGAATGGCACGAAGGAGCTTTGAAATATGTGCATGCTGTCCGCATTCGGGTCATCAATGAAAAATTGACGGGATGGCTTCCCAATGCAAGGATCGTAACATATTCTCGTAAATGGAAGATACAGTGACAAAACTCGATATGATAAATTTAATAACATCAAAGTTCGCAACATTGCGACGCAACTGAATCATTATTTTTTAATTCCTCTATTTTCTTCACTGAAATCGTAAGTGAAATACCTCAACAATTATACAAATCTTTACTGTAATAATCTAGAATTCAAATCTGAAAAAAAATATTTCGCCAAATAATGGATCTAAGGAACTTAAAAAATGAGAAAAGAAATTTCATTGCGTCACAACCGTCCGAACTTCGAGTCCATTAAATTTACGACAGTTGATACGAAAGATAGTTCGACAACCCAATTGAGTTCTTAGATCAGAAATGCGTGTGATGTGATTTAGAGAGTAATACACGTGGTCGCAATAACTAATATACACCTATATATAACCAGTAACCAATACGGGAGAGAGGGTGAAAGAGTGGGGCGTATACCGTATATGATTGGCTACGGTAAAAAATTAATAACAATTCAGGGATTGATCTGGGACCCATACATGCTTATATCAATCGTCTTAGAATTTCATCCCCTACCTCCCATTTCAGGGATGACATTCTTAGCTGGGACACCCTGTATAGGGGATATCTGCGAGTTCTCTCTCGGCAACGTCGCCACTGCTCCCGGTTCGTCGCTTATCATTTCAGTAATTGAACGCTATACGCCTAACGACGTATTGTCCATCGAAGAGAAGTTCTATTCTCTTCATTAATGCTCGCAGCAGAGAACAAACAAGATGACGGTAGCGCTCATCTTGTTCATAGGATCTCGGCTTCTCGAAGCCTGCTACGACACCGAAACCATCGTAATGACCTGAGACCTGGTCGTGGGACCGAACAATACCCTCACTCTCTTTTTGTTTGGCCACTGGTTCAAAGAAGAAAAAAAAACAACTAACTGCCTTTGTAAAGTAGAATTGTGGTAGCAAGTCTATATCGTGTTGCTCTGACATCAAAGAGGTGACAAACGAACTTAAATACGCATTATGGACAGGATAAAAAAAAAGTAACGCGTCTTACTTACTTATATGGTCTCTAGAGCATCTTACAAGATATTGGATTGTGAAATTTGCAGTAATGCTTAATTATAGTAGAGTCGTTTCGAATAGAAGAGAACAGTGGGTAAGTGTGCGCACTCGCTTCATCTTCGAACCGGCGAAGAGTTCGAGGTTGGTCGTTCAATACAGCACATTGCACGGTCAGTAGAACATTGTTTTGGATAATCACAAGCGACGCGCTGCGCGGCATTCGTGTTCGCTTTTTTTTACTAAAGAAACGACAACCGACAATATGAAATAGATTTTTCTGCCACGGAAAGCAGCGCGACACCTAAGCCTGACCTGAAAATGAAGGTAGGTACATTTTATTCACATCAGAATTCATTTTAACTTAATGGTTAAATTTAAACTTGGTTATTGATAATAGTTTATTGATGAAATTGAACGAGAACAAAGTCTCGTTAATTTCTACCTACCTTCCGATCTGACCTCAAGTAGCTTTAGGCATAATTCTTTAGTTTTACGAATATTTATTATTATTTGGTTATTATTATTAAATAATTAATTATGAAAAAATTTGACAAAAATTGGGTTTCAAACTACTTAAATTTCGGGGATCCAGACGGTTATACAGTTTTTTAAAGAAAAAGTTAATAAATTTTATCTGCAAAGCTGAAATGGATACCGGGGTACCTAGTCATTGACCAGACAGTTAAGGAGGTTTAAAAGTAATGTTTCAATAACATGCTTACTTTATTCAAATTTTACTAGCATTGTTTTTTGCTTTTAACTCTTATCTTTTAGGCCTGACGATTCTTCAAATTCCAAAATGTGCATACTTGACTCGCACAACTCTAAAATTCTAAATTTATGGAATCCACGTCACAGAATCTAGAGTAAATAATAATTACATAGCCTAGCTCGGACGATTTTTTTTGCCTGCGAGCTTTTGTGTCCAAGAAAATCATTCAGATTACATCCGCAGAAGAATTTTAGTTGGATTAATCATTCAGAAAAAGCCAATCGATGAGCGTAACTCCAATAACTTAATAAAATTTTTTAAAATTACGACGCATGCCCGTTTACTGTGGAATGGCGATAGAGAGGTAGAATCACCCGAACGATATAGACCCATCGAGAATTGTTTATTTACTGCGTAAGTGTGAAACGGGCGCGTCAAGTCCCGTTTTTATTCTACACATCGTATCTGCATTCCATATGGCGTTGACACATCGCGGTTTACAGCCGGGAATATAGTTGTTTTCACAGTCGTGAAATCCGCATACGAGGGAACATTGTTTTCCGTAGATCCGATTTACGAACAGAACTCTCGGCTTATCAAATCCCCGTCTGTATGCGTGTCCCTACATATTTCGGTCTGTATGTCTCTCTCTCTCTCTCTCTCTCTCTCTCTCTCTCTCTTCTAGATATTTCTTTTTTTTTTCGTTTGGTACTTTCATTTTGTGGTTTTTATTTTTATTTTACATTTTTTCTTTAGGTTAAGCTTTCTCTGTATAATTATTATTGTTAGTATTATGGTTTAGTTTATATTTTGTTTACTAGCTTTCTTTTTCTTTCTTTGTATTATTTTTATTCTTATCACTTTATTATTCTCTACGGTTTATTTCTATTATATTTTTATGAGTTTTTTCTTTTTGTTGTTATCAAATTGTTGTCCGATAGCATGACTAGGGCATAATAAACTTCATCATCATCATCTCTCTGTCTTATTATTATTTTCTTTAGATTGGTTTTTTACCTCCTAGTTTTTCGTCATTCTCATTCTTTTCATTATTGTATTATTATTGTTTAATTCTTATTATTATTATAGTATTATCTTTACTTTTATTCTGTTAAGTTAGTATTTAAGTTTTTTTATGTTTAATATTACTATCTCCTTTTTTTGTCCGAAAGTCTATGACTGGGACATAATAAAAAATATCATCATTACCATCATCATCATACATACATAAACACACAAATCCGATATTATAAAAAGTGTGCAATTTTCGTTGGCACTAGGACAAATGAGAGACAACGAAGCGGTAAATTAATTACCCAATGCTTATATTGGCTAGACGAATGGCTAATGAAATTTGATTTTTTTTATTGCACTCGAGGTTTTGATAACCGTTTTATGCTCTGAACGAGCGACCGATAGATTTGCATGCACGGAGCAATGGTGAAGAAAAATTGTATTTTTGTGCAGCAAAATAAGTACCGGAAAAGATGCTCGAATGACCTCTCATGGATGCATACGCTTAGACAGAAATATGTGTATTTGCACTAGTGCGCATTTGTATGTAGGCACACATGAAGACAAAACGCGTGTATTCGCGTAGGAATATACGAAGTATACGTGTAGTATAGACGCGAGCTCACCAGGGGGAATGTCCCCTTGAACTTAACTCGGTGGTTGCTATTGATTTCCGTGGACCGCTGGTTCTCACTCGGTTGAAGGTTCACCGTGTATTCACAGTGCTACAAAAGCGTCATAAATGCTGCGTGTACAACGTGATCACGTAGGACTAAAACCATGCGCTCTCCGTTTGTAGGTCGTCTCTTCACCCACGCATATGTGTACGCACCTAACAAATACGTTAATCCGTGTGCTTATATGCGTGAGAAGGGGCAAGCGTGCGCACACACCGGTACAAGTCTGTGTATACAGAGTTTCTCATTTCAAGTGACGCAGCTTCAAAAACAGCTATTCCGATCGAAACAACATTCAACGGAGGAAAGTCTCCAGTTTAAGCTCTTTGTAAGAAACAAACCCGGGCAAGTGCGAGTCGGACTCGCCCACCGAGGGTTTCGTACAAATTTGTAGGTCATATTATAAATAGTTCAGCAATCCAGTCTCGCAGTTTTTTCCGAGTTTTTAAAAAGATTTAATTACAAATGTATAGTTTTGAGATTTTTCCCTATACTTGTAGTATAAGACGTTATTACTTGCGAAATTTCATAGTTCTAGGTCAACAGAAAATACCCTATAAATTTTGATTCCCTTGAGAGTTGAAATATACATTTTTGTGCGGCATAACTGATCCTATGAGGGTTCCGTTTTTTTCCTTTTGAAGTACGGAACCCTAAAAATGGGAACTGTTATCGCGAATTTTACCGGCGATGATGGCAAAGTTGTCTAGAAATAATCTTCGGTACTATCCATGGGGTATACTTATAGACGGCTGAAAACAAAACAAAAAATTCGAGCCTCGGTTGAACTTTCGCTATAGTTGTGACAGACTGCACAGTCGACGAGTAACGCCTATCGACCGGGTTTCTGCGTCGACACCAGGATGGGTACACCATTCCCATTCCCTCTCTTCGGTATTGCGTTGCGTTAGGTTATCATCTAGAGATTGACCAGGCGCAACGACGGCTCATTAATTGTGCAGTACTTTCTCTAATCACGCGTGTCGTTGCGATCCAGTACGAAATGCATATCCCAGAAGTTATGCATTATCGAGGACCCGTTGACAGATTGGCCTGGTAGTTGGCATCATCGGTGACACAGCTCCGAGTAAATACATAAGTCCCTTACAGAAGAATTTATCTACGCGTAAACGTTTCGCGTTTGCAGACAGATGGAGTTTAACGTTCGCAATGTCGACGAAAAGGTCACGCATCAGCCGGAGTAGCACAGTGAGAAACAAACTCGAGATACTAGTTGCATCGCCACGAATTTCCCACAGTTTGCCGACGTCTATAGCTGGAACCACGAAGAAAGCGCAGTCTCTGAAAGCCGACGACCTCGCGGCAGGCCACAACGGTTATCTCGCACGTGAAAAGCGAGGAAAAACGTGCAAACTCGTTGAGCCGTTGAACCAAGCGAGCATATCCGACGAATCTCTCGTACACTCACGCAAACTCGATACCTCACGTGTATTTTTATATACGCGCGTGGGGCATCCGCTTTGAAACGAGTCGGCGAATAAACAAGCGCTGATTTATTTACATATCGGAGCATTTTGCGGAACACTCGAATGATGGAGAAAACAAAAAAGAGAAGCAAGAGAAGGCGGAGTTGTGGAACGAGCGCGAGCAGCCCAAGCAAACGTTGCAACGGCCGACTTCATCATCGTTTCTCATTACGAGACGGGACTGCAATCACGTGGAAAAAGAAAGTAGTTTTGCTCAGAAGCCTGTGGTAAGAAAAAAAAAATGGTAATGATAGGAACAAAAAAGAAAACGCTGATTCCCGCAGGAAACGTGTCCGGCTCTCACCACCGTAGTTATCTCGAGCAAAGCCCCGAGAGAGACGGGAGAAGGATAAGAGAAGTCGGGGGGGAAAAAAGAGGACAGTAAAGAAGGAGCTGGGTTGTCGAGAAAACGCCAGGACAAAGGATCTCCAAACGATTACTTTCGGATTTCACGCTAGAATCGCGCGCGTCTTGTCGACCAATTTAATACTCCTTCGGGATCGAAAGACTCGCCAGTTCGCAAGCCCACAATGGCCGAAGAAGTTTATTCCAAGTATCGGCTTCGTGGCCCTCTTTCGCTCTCTCTGTAACCCACGCACACACGCTTTCTCTCTTGGTTATATGCGCGCGTGTTGATATTAAACGTATACGGTAATTCCGGGGTTGATGGCCATAAGGGAGAGATGGCCCATCGAAATAATTCATGGGACTGTTACCGTTAAGTTTGCTTCGTGACGCACGTGGAAGCAAGAGTACGTGCAAATTTTTGTCGAAAAGAAAAAAAAAGTAAGTCAAATCCTTGCTGTTTGTTTGGGTTTTTTTTTAAATAGCGTTTAACCAGTAATGGTCACTCAGGGTCCAGTGTACCCCAAGCAAATTTTGTCGGGATATACCATTGAGAATCGAACTGGTGTTGTTACGTGTTGTTGTCTGAACCTACTCCAACACTATTTAATCGGTGGCGATAGTCAAAATGGCGTCAGTTGTCTCGCAGGTAGCAAATAGTGCTCTTAATGAAAATAACATTTTTTTTTCTTGAAAATATACTATTCAAAAGTAACATATCGTAGGTTTTTTAGGTACCTGAAGTTCGCAACGTTGCGACGTAACGAAAATGAAGAAAAAAAAAATTATAAATTCGGGTCATTTGATGCATAGTCAGTTTCTAAGTGGTAAAAAAAACTTAATGCAAATCATTTTGAGCGATTTCGAAAAATAGAGGCCACTCTTAAGGGGGTTTGAAAGTTGACAAAATTCGTATCTCCGAAAATAAGGAGATAACCAATTTTTTGCCATATCGCAAAAATCAAAACGTATATGAACTTTTCAATGAAAATTGGGGTTTTGTGTTCTTTTTTTTTCTGATTGTTTTGTCGCCATATTAAAGATTTTAAACGAAAGAAAAAACGATTGTATTACTTGAAAAACATATGAAATAGAATACTCGTGTAAGATTTGCGTCAATGAATCAAGTAGAACGCAATTGGCAACAAGTTTTCGGCGTGGGGTCCACTATACCCCATGTGACCATTGCGTGGCGTATAGGTGTGGCCATTACGGGTTAAATCTGAAAAAAAATATTTTGCAACATGATGGAACTGAGGAAAAAAAAATGAGAAATAAAATTTCATTGCGTCACATCGATGCGCACTTCAAGTCCATCCACTGATAAAACAACCATCAAAGGTCGAGGGACATTAGAGAAGAACCGCCGTGAACATGTACCAAACAAAAAATGGCTCGCCGCAATTTTTCGGTTACCGGAAGCCATTTTTCTTTGTGGCCGTTCGACTATACAAGAGGCAATGTAATAACGCGCGCGCGTGATCCTCTGTGGGAGCGAGAGGCGCACACTCTCGTATAAACGCAGACTCGGTGGAATTGTACACACTGCGATGCGGACGTATAGTTTCGAGAAGAACGTGAGTCTCCCCAAAGGTTTCCTGCTACTCAAAAGAGAGTCTTTGGTCGCACGGAAGCGGTCGAAGGCCCAGCCGAAGATTTCCGAAGACGTTCGGAACGACGTAGTGTACCTAGTGAGAAGAGACGCATGCGCGCAATGAGACAAGAAAGCACGCGGTACAGCCACGAGAGTACAATTCAGGTCCGGTGCACGGCGGCGAATATGAGAGGAAGAATTACTGCACGCGTCCGTTAGCATAGCGTGAAGTCCGTAGCTAAAAGTAAAAACCTATAACATTATTCTCATTATTGGAAGGGAACTGTGCGAGAGCCAAAGACATTTGTCAATAGTGCGCCAATCACTTTTTCGATCGCATCAAAAATTCAAAAGTTGCCACCGAGTTTCATCCTTTATCGATCCTCCTAATGGACCCACAGAGAATCGACCAAATAAACAATATACCAGCTTTCCTCAATGGTAAGTGAACAGTCCAGGAGCTCCGAATTCAACTGACAACGGAACCTTGTCAGGCTCGAATCGATTTCAGGACATGGACATAGGAAATTCACGTCGTTGCGACGCAATGAAATTTCTTTTCTCATTTTTTTATTTCCTTAGGGCCGATTTTTCAATTGCCAGATAACTTTTATCTGAAGAATAAGGTTGACGTTTTGACAGCTTTTGTATAGAAAATATGTCAAACCGCCATATTTATTCCTCGGATAAAAGTTAACTGATGAATAAATATGGCGGTTTGACATATTTTCTATACAGAAGCTGTCAAAACGTCAAACATATTCTTCAGATAAAAGTTATCTGGCAATTGAAAAAACGGCCCTACGTCTATTATTTGGCGATTTTTTTTTAGATTTGAATTCTAGGTTATCACAATAAACATTTGTATAATTATTGAGATATTTTAATTACGATTACTGTGAAAAAGAAATAGAGAAATGAAAAAAAAAATTATTTTCGTTGCGTCGCAACGTTGGGAACTTCGACCTCAGTTCAGGTCGTCTATTCAGGGTAGGGTAAGGTTCAGTCCTGAGCGTCACCCTTTGCCACCGTTTATCCTAGTGGGCCCGAGTTTTTGTGAAATCAACGAAAATAAAAACATGTATACCCTAAAAAATAACAACTTTCGAAGAAGCGCAATTGCCTAGCGGTTTTTGGCTAGTAAGGTGCTCGATGTGGGTTTGAGTCCTACTACTGCAATTTTTTGTTTCCTTCAAAATGTTTATAAACGTTATTACAATGTTTTTACGTTCATTTAAGGACATGTCGAAGACGTACCACGTGACACACGAGTGCGAGAGAGATAGTCGAAATTAAAAAATCGTAATTTCGCAAGGACGAAACATTTTTATCGTCAAATTCAAGCATCTATTTCTGTCCCTATGAATTCTGTAAAGACTAATGCTCGACTTTTCGCTGTAAACTTAATCAACGCCGAGAAAACGGCTTTCGAAAATTTGTGACGTTATGTCGATGTTCGTCATGCCTTTAAATCCAACTTTTGTGTATAAAGTTTAGAATTTCTGCCCGCGTGATTGTAATCATCGTTTTGAACATTATATACGCCCGATTTTTGTCTTACGTTCTTCATCTACTTCGTAATTATTGCTCTCATTTTTTTATGCACGAAGTTCTTGGTGTGCCTGCGGTACCGGATAATTACAGCATTTGTCCGTTTGGTTGTTGTGTTTGCGCAAATAATGCATTTACGTGTTTCGTATCATCAAGTAAAACTGGGCAATGTGGTGCAATTTATTATCATCGGTTATTGCATTATTCAAATATGAGCTGGCACTCGGATGAAATTTGATGTCGTAAAATTGATTATAATTTTGAAATAATGCTATAATTTAATGATTAAATAATGGGGCTCGTTAGAATATGGGCTGCAATAAACGTCCACTGTTTATGCTTATTTCGTGGAGGTCCTTGTAATATTCATTCATATTGTTGTTCCATCCCGTACACCCTTCGGGTTTTTATGGTCGCCCTCCTCCTCTCTGTTTCTTCCTGTTTTTCCCCCACCTTGTTTCCTCCTGTTTTCCCCCACTTTGTTTTTCCTCCTATTTCCTCCACCTTGATTCCTCCTGTCCCCTCCCTTGCGGCCACAGCCGACTTTCCCCCTCTGTACCGTATTCACCGTGCCATTTCTGGCACGGGCATAGGGAAACTGCGGAAAACCCATGCCAGTACAGCCGGTCCCAAGTTCACCTCCCGGAGCAAACGAACATCACAGAAAAATCTAATAAATTATTTATTAACAATCTTTGCTCACGATTGCTTAAGGAAATTACTATAACGACAACGACGACATTACTATTCATATAATAGGCGCAGTATGTCCTAAAATAAGAAATTACCGAAAGATACCAAAGACGTCGAAAGATATTAAAAAACAAGGCAATATTCAGTAGTTTGACATTTTCTTTGAGCGCAGCTCCGAAACTATGGACTTGACGTTCGCATCGTTGTGACGCAATGAAATTTCTTTTCTCAATTTTTTATTTTCTCAGATCCATTATTTGACGAACAATTTTTTTTTTAGATTTGAGTTCTAGGTTGTCACAATAAAGATTTGTATAATTATTGAAACATTTTACTTACGATTTCAGAGAAAAAAAATTGAGAAATTAAAAAATTATTTTCGTTACGTCGCAACATTGCGAACTTTAATCCCATTCGAAACTACGGTTACACGTACGACAACAAGAAAGTACAACGGTTGCCATATTTTAAAGTAATATTGCGTTTCGTGTAGTACGTACGGAAAATCGAATTACGAAATGATCAAATCGAATCGAACGATTGGGAGTGCGACGGGCTCCAAAAGCTCGAGGGACCGAAACGAATCCATGATTACTAGAGAGGAATTTTCGCCTAGCTATTCACACGCGTACGTTTTTCTTTTACCATGAAAAATACTCGCTTCGCTTTTCTCTCGTTCGGTGCAGCTGAAGCAATGATGCACGGATACGTGTATATACATGCACATGTATTGGCATATCTGCATCAGCGATCGATGCACGAAAGATGGCGTTTGCTTGCATGGGATAACATGTGAACAAAAAACTAAATCCATCTCAATCTTTTGTACAACAACTTCGCACGGGCTATTAAACGTGAAAAATCGAGATATTCGGATTTCGTGTATAGCATATGAATGATATTTCGTGAAGATCAATAGTCACCATAGCCTTCAAAAATTGGCAATTTCGCAATTCAGTAGATAACATACGCACCTACTTGGCATTGAAAAAAACTACAACGATGAATTTAAGGGTTATCACGATTCCCAAGTTTCCCAATAAAATGGGAAAACCCACTCGCTACCACCGTTGGGTGGCGTACCTATTTTTTCGTTTCTCTCACAATACAAGATTAAGAGAGGGCGATACCCCAGCTCGGTCGGTATGGTCGATTGAGATAGTAGATACCCACGGATTTCCTAAACGGCTCTTCAGAACTGAGCGAAATTCGACCAGATAATGTCAAATTAATAGACGAACGGCTGTCTGCCCCTAAAAGTCCGAGAATCGAAAAAAAAGTAGATTGTATTATCACGCGAGCGTCGTGATGGAAATGCTGTAAAATAAAAAGTTTGACTAATATCGTGACTTGGAGAGGAGCAGATCCGCGTAGCCACATTCAGAACATACATTTTGAGACCTCAATCACTTGATTCCATTGCATATTTCAGGAAATCCGTGGGAATCTACAATTTGTAGGTATTTGTTTACGATTTCGAGAAAATATCGTCCAACATTTGTGACATTTAGTGTGTATCTATGTACGTATACATAGGTACACACGAAGCCCGTCGAGGCTTGCCGGACGCTAGCGAAAATGTTGCCTCACGGTAGATAGCTGTAGCTCGCACTAATTTTGTTTTCCCGATGCGAGCAGGGGCTGCGTCGAAGTTTCGTCGCGGGTATCGCCCTCTCTTAAGGTACGTTCGTACTGTCGAAAATACATGGCCGCGCATACGTATAAAGCATGAGCAACTACTATCAGGGTCTTTGGAAATAAATAAAAGGTACACTATACTGAGAGGAAAGGAATAGGACGAAGAGGTAAAAGTTTAATTACAGTAGCAGGGTGGCGGGCGAAGATAGGTAGGTACCTATAGCACACCGTGTATGAAAGTTTCACCGGGGTTGGACTACGACTAAAGTTTTTTCCCGGCAATTCGTTATGTCGGGATGAGAAGAGTGACCGTGGCCGCAAGACTGCGCGGTACTCTGCCCACTCTTCCTCCTGGCGTACGAAACTTTCTCCGACTGAGGGACAGAGAAAGAGAGGAAACGAACTTATCTCCTTTCACCTCCCCTGACGAGGCACTTTCCACGGGTTATCCGGTAATACGTTTAGATTCAATCTGACGTCATTATCACCGACTCGAAAAAGGTAATCAGGTGTCTAGTGATATCAACATTTCAAAAACGGCTGATGACTTTGGTGAGTGAATGGTTGACTCGCAAATATCCGTTACACTTGATAAGGACTTCTCTCCTTATCGAAAAGTGCATAAAATGTAAAGGCGTGAAAAAACAATAAGTAGCCGACAACTTATTATTTTAGCGTTATTTCTATCTCGATATTAACGTTGCCCATAGATTGAGTTACCTGCAAGTTTTCATACAGGCACGAAGACTGCACCTAGCGTGCGTGTGCCTGGCTACAGCTACTTGGTCCAGACTTTGAACTCGCGAAACAAGGCTCTAGTGTGACTTCATTAAAGCGTTGTACGAATATAATCTCACACCCGGAGGGACGGATGCTCCTTGATCAAGTTCCTCTTCCTCTATCCTAAGACTTGTCTATTCCATCCCCGTTCAGTTTCATGGCATCGAATAGATACTGCTCACGCTGCTGCACTATTTCATCCAGTAGGATCCATCCGACGAGGGTCTAATCTAAGAAATGCATCAACTTTGCCGAATGCATCAAGTTCGGTCGGAAAAGTGCGTTCAGCGAATAATCTTCTCGAAGAACAACTCGCAGCGTGACCGAACGGAAATTATCCTGAATTACAAGTTTTTTTTCTGTTGATGTTTTAACAACTTGAATTTGCCAATCGTTTTTCTTTAGAATATAAGACCATAGAACAGACATTTATTGCGGTCTGCGTTAAATTACTTTATTCAGACAAATGTGACAGAAAAGAAACTCGCTCGAATTGAGACTTGTGGCTAAGCTGAATTCATAATGAGGGAATCCTAAACGGCTTCCATAAATTTTGATAGAAATAATGGGTCTGAAGTTCGCAACGTTGCCACGCAACGAATATTAATTTTTCATTCATTTTATTTAATCGACTGATAGACTGCAAAGACCGTATCTATTTCAACACTTTAAAAGGACCTTACTCTTTTAAGGATAAGCCTTGAAGCTTTAAGATTCCGGCTTAAAGACTTTCTAAAGGAGTAAGTCACGCAAAAAAAAAATAATTTTCGTTGGGTGGCAACTTTGCGAACTCCAGACGCATCCGAAAAAAAGGAACTTTCGCATTGCTTAACCCGTAATGGTCACACCTCCTATACGCCACGGAATGGTCACATGGGGTATAGTGGACCCCACTCCGATAACTTGTTGCTATTTGCGTTCTACTTGATTTATTGACGCAAATCTTACACAAGTATTCTATTTCATATGGTTTGCAAGTTATACAACAGTTTTTTCTTTCGTTTAAAAATGTTAATATGGCGAAAAAACAATCAGAAAGAAAATAAAAAAAAAACTCCATTTTCATTGAAAAATTCATACACATTTTGATTTTTGCGATATGGCAAAAAAACCTAGGCTACGTTACTCTTGAAATGGTATATTTTTAAGAAAAAAATATAATTTTCATGAACAGCACTATTTACTACCTGCAAGACAACTGACCCCATTTTGACCGTCGCCACCGATTAAATAGTGTTGGAGTAGGTTCGGACAACATCACATGACAGCGCAAGTTCGATTCTCAATCGACCTTTCTATGATATATCCCTACAAAATTAGCCTGGGGTCCACTGGACCCCGAGTGACCATGACGGGCTAAGAGTCAACGTGAATTGAGACATCCTTACCGACTAGCAGCAAAGAGGGAATTTTCGAAAAATTCTATAAAAATACGTAAAAACCTGTGCTCAAATGATCCATGGGAAAGTAATACATATTTGTCACGTGTTATGCATGGATTTCTACATGTGCATTGATAGAAGGCTGTATATGGATGTTTGCTGCGAGCTACGCATCGAATAGGAGAGGTACGAGCGGTGGCCGTGGACGGAGATATGCGCGCGCGCCCATGCTGCCGGCTCCACCGCAAGAGACGCTATTGTAAGAAGGGTGGCCGTGAAAAAGAGGAGAGCAAGAGAGACAACGTGGGAGAACGGTGAAGCTCAAGAGCTGCTGAGAAGTAAGAGAGATAAACGGGGTAGGGAAGTGGAAGGATACATCGGCATCGGCAACAGCAGGCATGCAGTCAGGTTTTCTCAGATGCGTCACGTTCCTTTTACGTCGCAGTCTCGCAGTCTCGACTCGCTATAGAGATATTCATAGGGGCGCACACGCCAACTTGCGTACGAACGCTGTACCAAGTTGCAATCTCGGTTGGTCGATGCCAGTTATATGTCACGTTGCCCTCTATAAAATCGTCTTTTTGCGATCCTCTTGATTCGTTACGTTTGTAATCCACCACCCACGTTTCATATACGTAGCATCCTTTACATATTGTCTCTGTTTCAATTTCGTACATAACGCACAGGCGTATAGACCACTTGTACGACCAACTTGTTACTTTTTCCGTATAGTGATCGTCGGCCCATTATCTTGGATGTCCGTTATCGTAATTACAGATTTATGCATACACAACCGTTTTGCGGATCATGATAGGTCACTGCGTTGGGTCGAATTCCAACTTCTGCCGTGGGTGCCCAACAACTGTGGTCTTCTCGGTGAAAATCGATGCCTGGATCGCAACCCCAGCAATCGTGTTAATTATTGTTACGAGTTCGATTTCGCGCACTACTACGAGCCCCCAGGATCGCCGATTGATCGAGGACAAACCATTCAATATGTGCAATAGGTCGGTATGAGTTCGGTTACCTCAAATCAAAAACTTCTATTGGACGCAACAAGACAACGACGACAAATTTATAAAGTCGTAAAGTAACGGTACCCAATGGGTGGACGAGTCCCACTGTTCGGATTTTAGTTGGAATGTTGCGCTATATTAGGGATATACATGAAAAGTAACGAAATTAATAAATAATAATTATTAAAAATAAATAAATAATAATAACATGTCCAAACACTTGGACACGAAAGTGTTCGAACAGAGGGACAAAACAATAATTGCTGTCCGAAAACTGGTACAATTTGCTATTGTTCAACATTTTAATATACATCATTTAAAATATTCAACTGTCTGGCGTTTCATGTAGGTATGGATTCTGAAAACTAAAATTTACGAGGTTGATGGTAGTTCCGGTAACTGTCTTAAAAACCGATCCTTAAATGAATGATAAATTCTTCAACTTCAACAACTCTTAACCCGTAAAGGTCATGCCTGCTATACGCCACGTAATGGTCACATGGGGTGGTCACGCGGACCCCGCGCCTAAAACTTGTTGCTATTTGCGTTCCACTTGATTTATTGGTGCAAATTTGACACGGGTATTCTATTTCATATGTTTTTCATGTAAAACAATCGTTTTTTCTTTCGTTCAAAAATTTTAACATGGCGAAAAAACAATCAGAAAGAAAAGAACAAAATAACCTAATTTTGATTGAAACATTCATATACATTTTGATTTTTGCGATATGGAAAAAAAACCTACGCTATGTTACTCTTGAAATAGTATATTTTCAAGAAAAAAATTATAATTTTTATGAACAGCACTATTTGCTATCTGCAAGACAACCGATGCGATGTTGACCATCGCCACCGATTAAATGGTGTTGGAGTAAGTTCAGACAACAACACATGACAGCACGAATACGACTCTCAGTTGACCTTTCTACGATATATCCCTAAAAAATTTGCCTGGGGTCCACAGGACCCCTAGTGACCATTACGGGTTAACCGTTCGAGAATTCATACCGTTATCTTACATACAGCACGTAAAGAGATCAAACTCTTATTGGGCTTGCCGTTGAAAAGGCGACACTCAAATGTGTGTAATAGCCTATGGCTGCCGCGTATGTGAAACACCACCATGTCTACGGATATGCCGTCGTATAATGCAATTAACTATATTTACGAGAGCAAACTTTGGACATGGACTAGCGCGCGAGCAATGATGACGATGAGAGAGAAGGAACCCATTGTCATGTAATATGGCAGTGTGCACCTTGTTGCACGGCATAAGGTTTCATCTTGTTCAATATCAGTTTTATGCAAGCACACCCGCACACTCGGGACGAATGGATGCGTATGCGAGATGAGTGCGTACAGTACAAATATGGAGAGTTCGGTGCGGTACGGGGCGATACTATACGCATTGCGCAGACCGCGTCGAAGCGGGTTTCATATTAAATCCGGTTGACTGACGCACACCGCGACGCGGGAGACAAGGCCAGGGATCGAGAAAGGAAGAGGCGGCGACGGTGGTGGCTTCGAACCACGAGGGTGGAAAATGAAAGCGTACGGGGTTAGAGGGTGAGAATGGATATACACGCGAGGCTTCGCGACACACACCGGATGGAACTGACATTCCGAGTGACATCAAATTAAAACACGCACCAACGCGACGATTCGACGACACCACCCCCGGTAGCTCTTGTAACCAGCTTCCATACTTCCACCCATCGGTCTTCTATCCTTATCTCGTCTACCACCCGCCATTTCTCCCTTCACTCTCTGAGTGCTTCACTTTCTCTCCTTCTTTTTTTCTGTATTCAACTCTCAGGCTCGCTATGTGGTGAGTGTTGGCCAATCAAGGGGCTACAACGACATCAATTAACATGACAAATTGGACGGGGATATTACTCATCTTCCAGCGAATCATTACAATTTTATCAACTTATACTTGCTTCATTGTTTGGATCATCGCATGAGACGCTGCCTGATTGAAGTACAGACAACGAAACAAATGACGAAAACAGTATAGGAAAACACGCAATAGCCGATAACCGTGTAATCACGTCCAAGCATTCCCACAACCTAGGTGAAAACAAATTCTAACGGAATTCATTTTATTACTCAAAAATCGTGTTTCCTTAAAAGATAGTACGATCTAGCATACCCGTGTTTTTTCGGATTTTCAAAATTTCATAAACCCATTTGGAGCCAATAAAGTATGTTATTACCCGAAGGACCCACAAGTCTCTTAGTCGGTTATGACAACGAAGGGTTTATCGAGGTCAGTTTTGACTTACCAACATTTTATTGCAATTTTTTACACGAAGGGTTTATCACATGAGCAGATATGAACCAACCCATTTGACGATCTTTAAAATGAATTAACACCCAATAGTTGAATTTTTCCAGAATTTAAAATTACCTTGAGATTGTGCGACTTATCGCAAGTGGGCGAATACGACGCCAAGACAACAACTACATGAATACACAATTTCGATTAATAGTAAAGCTAGTGTATGCAGCTGAGTACGGTATGCACCCTGTTTGGGCTTGGGCATATAAAACTGGAGAGAAAGGAGGAATTGCAGGGCGAAAAGGACCAAACCGGGCATTCATTCCACGCGTGGCTCTGACAGGTATAGGGTCGGACTGCTGTCCGAACGGACATTGCCTGGAGTATTCGAGTCTCGAAAATTGCGAAATTCTCTGACACGTGACACCGAAAGAATTTGAAAAAAAAACGGAAAGGAAGATGTGACGGTGAGCAGTGTAAACAGGACTGCAGAATAAACGGATATTCATTTACATTCGAGCGCGGCAATGGGACCTGGCGGTTGATATTGCCCAGCCACTGTTTCGAGTCGTAACTAGAATTTGAATAATTAAATCAATTGATGGTCCTCACCAATCAGAATATGTAAAGAGTAACTATCCATATTTACTTCACTCGAGTGTACTCGAAAATTTCAATTTCTAGTCACTGTGTCATAACATCTGTTTGATTCAACGAAAATATTATGAATTAAACTTTTCCAAATGTGCTGTATTAAATTAATTGCAATATTTGAGGGGCGAGGCTGTCATTTAATTCAGCAATATTTCCTAACGTGAGTAGAGCCATGTCTCCCGCGATCCTTCAACTTAAAATCTATTATGGACTTGAAGCTCGCATCGTTGCGACGCAACGAAATATCTTTTCTCAATTTTTTTATTTCCTTAGATCTATTATTTGGCCAAATTTTTTTTTTCAAATTTGAATTTAAGATTATCACAATAAAGATTTGTATAATTATTGAGGTATTTTAATTACGATTACCGTGAGAAAGAAATAGAGAAATAAAAAAATAATGATTTTCGTTGCGTCGCAACGTTGCGAACTTCGACCGCATAATCTATCGGGGGGCACGGCAGTGCCCCCGCCAAGTCGAGCGCGAAGCAAACACTGCCGTACCATCCTTTATTGGAACCATTTCGCCGCATTTTCAGGCCCCTATTTGAGAACCTTTGGATAAGACCAGAACGCCGAAATTTTCGTCATCCGGTAAGCTATAATCACATACTTGAAATCGAAAATTTCAAGTCTGTAGGTCATTTAGTTCCGAAGTTAAGCGAAAGCAAAGTTTCGTATTTATGACACTCACTCACTCACTCATTCATTCACTCATGATCATCAAATTAGAACTAGTACTTCCCAGAAACTCAGAGAGCTGAAATTTGGTACAGAGTTAGGATTTAATGGCCACATAAAGGGAAAACTATAAAAACTAGGATAATCGACGATCTGGAGTACCTGGTGACCCTGATTAGAAAACACAAGAGCCCAACCAAACTATTAAAGATCGACATACCGCCTTTACAAAAAATATTCAACTTGGTGGGCCGCTTCAATTGATGTTAAAAATCGAAGGTCTGAAGTATCTGATGAAGAACCCTCAGCTGGTCTCAGCTGTACTAGAGATATGGTAATACCCCCTTCTACTATTGGTACATAAAAAAATCGACTGTCAATATGCACACGTTTCTACAAAAAGAAGTGAAATCCTACCAAAAAAATTCTGTAAAAAACTCGCCAAGTCTCGATGGAGCTGCTTGTTTATCTCTAAAAAGTAATGAAATCTAGATAAAATCGTGCTAAGTTCCTCACTGCGATTTCTTTATTATTATAGTTAATGTTGTGTGACTTGGCCGTTGAAGGATACACAAGGGTACAAAACTAGGTGCTCCATGACACCATTCCACCAATCTGTCGCCAGAACCGCTACCCATTGACGATGGAAAATTGCCACTTGGAAAACGTTGATTCAATACCCAGTCAATTGTAGGCTTGATAAAGCTGCGTATTTCAATAATAGTTATGTATAGGCGAGCCTGAAACAAACAGTATAAAAAATTATTTTCAGTGCAGACGGACTTCTAATCATAGATAGAAGTCCGTCTGTACGTCTATTTTATGTTCGATCGGTGGTCGATTTGACGCTCCAAAAAGAAGAGAGCAGAAGTCAGCATTGTCAATGCTGAATGCATGTGTTGCACAATCAACAGCAGCCTAAAAGGAGACACTAGCGTCCAATTACCAATACCAGTATGGGCTATTATCTCGTTTAACAAACATAGGTAGTTACAACAGATATAACATTTCGTGTAAACAAAATTGACTTGTACCCACTAACGTATGAAGAATGTTCAACGGCCACGCCACACAACATTAACTTTAATAATAAAGAAATCGCAGTAAGGAACCTTGGACTTGGCACGACTTTGTCTAGATTTCATTACTTTTTAAAGATAAACAAGCAACTCCATCTAGACTTGGCTAGTTTTTTACAGAATGTTTTTGGTGGGATTAGACATTTCTGGGTGAACTATTGTGAGTTCGAAATTTAAAAAAATGTATGCATACGGCAGTTGCATTCACACGAGAATTTATGTTGACGCTGAAGGGTCCGATTTTTTGCATATATGGCGATTGTGAGAGGCATGTGATAATTTGCGCAAAAACCTGTATATTTTCAAAACAATAATACTCGAGATAACTTATCGCACCACTGCTCCGGATGACCGAATGAGGGACAGCTTCTGGTATATCCCAGTGAGCGGATAGCCCATCGAGTATAAAGGCAAAGTGCGTTCATAGCACACGTAGCGTGTAAACCGTCTCGAATGTGCACATTTTATTTATTTCCCCAGCCGAGCGTGTACAGTGAGAGGCAGAGAGAGATAGAAAGATAGAGATCAACGCCGGTGGATCGGTAGACCGATACGCATATTCACGAGGAAATGCCGGAGACGAGCTGCAACGAGAAAGGGCTGCGAGAGGAACGTCAACCACGCGGGAGATCGAACCACCACCGCGATACGACGTAACGCGATGTCATATCATATCACCACTGGCTCACCCGCGACAATGCTGCACGCACTGTCCACGCATCGTGCTTGCATCAAACTATGGAGGTATATTTCTCCAGAAACACAAAGGAAAGCGGAAACAGCAGAACCACAAACAAACCCAAACAAAAGGTGCCACGAAGCCGAAACTACCTCTCGCACTAACGTTTCAATGCAAAATGGTCCTCTCTGTTTGCAATGGTTGTTTGCGTACAAACTCTCTGTACTACCAAATTACTTTTTTTTAATGTTTGACACAAGTACTCTTTTGGTGCTACTGCACAACATCACTTATCCGTGGTATAAAATAGTGACGATCAATTATCAAGGCCAAATGTAAGCAGCACCAGGTATTTGTTTACTGGCGAATTACCGCTCAAGTAACGACTTTACACGGTATTTGTACAGGATTTAATTTATAGGTTACATCGTGCCCTACTACTTTTGTAGGAAGCAGTTTTCGATTAAACCAGTTCCAGAAACGATGTCAATGAAAAACGTAGTCGTTTTTGACAATCTTTGGCAGCCACAAAACACGATTTGTTCAGCACATTTTTATAGATTAGGGTACATTCCTGAGAATCTGAAGAAACTGGAAAAAATAAATTGGAGATCGTCTGAGCCTAAAATGGCCTCTGGTGAATGGCCTAGAGCATTTTCTCTGGCACATTCCGACTGGACTACTTATTCTTGCTGCTTTCTTAGCGAGCACACACAAAATATACATACACTGAATCTTGCCACCCTGGGAGGCAAAAAGGGAAGAACTGCACAAAGCGAATATAAAGAAAAAGAACTCTATGCATAAGCTGTGCAGTTTGTAATTGTCTCTCATTTTCTTTGACTCTCCAAACTGGTATCTTTCGTCACTTTCGCGTTGTATCGCGTGACGATTTTAGCGTGTCGGACCCTGTTGGACTTGGTATAAAAATACTTTCTCCACAAAAGAGTATTATTTCTTCCTCTTGGTCTGTCGTCGTTATATTGTTCTGTAATTCTTTTTCTCTCTCGAGAGAGAGGCACTTTCTCAGAATGCTGCATTTTCATCTAACTCCCTTAGCCTGATATGTTTCTCCTACTTTCCGAGACGTGCTCTACGTCGGAACACGGCTTCCTCTCTTTTAACGCAATTTCAGTTTTAATACACCAAAAGAAGTATTATTGTGAAAAACTACTACATTTTTGTGAATGGACCGTCATTGGACGGTTAAGGATACAAAGAATCGCATTGGGCTTTGCGTTGGGCTAGATGGGTGAAAGTAAAAACTTAAAAAAATTATTTTAATAATTATATTAATTGAGAAATTAATTTAATATTATATGTAAAACAAAACCCGAGCTTGTGGCCTTGGATAAGTCGGTTTAACTATCATAGGGGAAGCTGGGGATAAAAGTAACAGTTTGTACTCCATGCCCGATTTTTTGTCAATTATAACATTTGTGATAAAATAAATATAGCTATATTAAACTTTCATTTATGGTCTGAACATGTGTTGTATAATTTTTACCCACGACGGAACGGAGCAGGTATATGCGTTTGGGGTGAGAGATATTTGTGTGTTTGTGTGTGTGTTTGTGCAAAGCAATGTTCCCACATACCTTCTAAACTAATGATCCGATTTCGATGCGGTTTTCAATAACGGGTTTGTGTTTGATCAGTTCGTGTTCTTAGATAGGTGTCATGGCTGTAACTCACTAGGGGGCGCCACAATATTAGTGCAACAATTCTGTTTTCAGCAATGGGCACGTGGTAGCTTAATGCATATTCCCAAATAAATAATAGGTCTGTAACTCACTAGAGGGCGCTGCAATATCGTGCAAAATAATATTGCAATAATATTAAAACGAATAGTCCGATTTCAATGCAGTTTTCAGCAATGGATTCCTCGTTGATTGATATTAACTCACTAGAGGGCGCTGCTATGTTAGTGTGAAACGAATATATTGCACTATTAAAATTAAAACGTATTGTCTGATTTCAATGCGGATTTCTGCAATGAGTTCCTGGGTGATGTGTGCATGTTCTCAGATAAGTGTTATAGCGGTAACGTAACTTTCAACAATTTTTAATGTAATAGCGGACTAAAATTTCAAAAGTCTAAAACAAAAAGCAAAATTAAAAATTTTGAAAAAACCCACGACGGTAAAAATCTAATCGAAAAAGAATAAAATAACTCAAAACCCTCGACTTAACCCAATTATGTATGTTAAGTACCTAAACAATTAATATCAATGTTTACAGCTTTTCCTAACATGTCTGTTTCTCGAAGATAATATACCTAGATGTAGCAATAATAATTTTACCATAATACATAACCGACGAATATCCGTCGGGGGCTGCCCGACGGATAAGTAGATAAAAATAATAAGCTTCCTAATTAAGTTTAACTTGAGATTCGAGTTTCTACCCAGTCGAACATCGAGAAAAATGTACTTCTTGATGATTAGTTAATGAACAAATTAACGCGGGCGCAGGGGGCAGTGTAAGCTGACAACCAACGATTACACGCGTCGCTATGGCTATTGGACAAGGCTACAGAACGTTTGTTACTTTCGACCCGCTGTTACTTTTGTCCCCGGTCTCCCCTACTCTAAAGGCCACTGGTTAGTGCGGGGTTGTTCATTTTCGTATCGAACAACCTCGCACTGGTTAGTTTACAAAGCGACTTTTTTGACAGATATTCTGACTAAGCGATCACTTCCAGACAATGTTTCCTCTTTTTTTCGCTCGATCGAGCTGTACCTTCCGACTGGGAATTTTATATGTTGACGTAGAAAAGTAAGGGTCGAAAAGCAACGAAGTACGGACGAAGTAAGATTGTCACGTTGCGTTAGATTGTTTTAAAGAACGTGCCGAAGTGATTTCCACGGATGTCCACCTCGACTCAACTTTGGAAAACGCCCAACGAGAGATTTTACATCCCATCTGGCAAAGTCTTCGGTGGTGGAGAAGATACGTCGCGCGCACCCAACTCAGCGCGTTACACTATCGGGTAACAAAAGTCGTACCGGGTGGATACGACCAACTTTGAATTATTTTATATCAAAAGTTTCCTATGAAGATTTTACGGAGCCGACAGTTTTCCAAACTTTGCGAATCGGAAGGCTGCGATTTCACACGGCTCTATGTTTTCATCTTCAAGCTATAACACGGCTATACAGATACACTGTTTGTATATATAGTATGTTCCAAGCCAATGGAGCGTATCCTTGATGCTCGGCCCTCAAACTTCGAGTTCACACGCGCTCTTTCCTCCAGTCTTTCTCCCGTTTAAACGACTTGAACTTCTAATGTAGCTATTTTTCGCTCTGGCTTTCTGTGATGTAGCTTTCTTCGAACGATCCCCGGCATTAGTGCAGAAACTAAACCGGTGTCCACTGCGCGTCCTCGTCAGAATTCGGCCAAGCAGATCTGACCGAAAATGGACTTGAAGTTCGTATCGTTGCGACGCTTTGAAATTTCTTTTGTCATTTTTTTATTTCCTTAGATCTATTATTGGCGAAATATCCTTTTTCTCATTCGAATTTTAGGTTATCACAATAAAGATTTGTATAATTATTGAGGTAATTTAATTAAGATTACAGTGAAGAAAAGATGTGAAAAATTATGATTTTCGTTGCGTCCCAACGTTACGAACTTCAACCTCATGACCCAAATGGAGCGGTAGCAATTACAATGTGCAAGTAATTTGCAAGCCTTGCGGCTTTAGCGGGGTACCCGAACTTTATGGACTCGGAGTTCGTATAGTTGCGACGCAATGAAATTTCTTTTCTCATTCTTTTATTACCTTAGATCCATTATGTCACGGGATATTTTTTTTCAGATTTGAATTCTAGTTTAATACAAATAAGATTTTTATAATTAATGAGACGTTCTACTTACGATTTCAGTGGAAACAAAATAGAGAAATTAACAAATAATGTCTTTCGTTGCGACGCAACGCTGCGAACTTCAAACTCATCTTTATTTGGCGTCTAATTATCAGATTGTATTTCACTAATTAAGCGGGCACATTTTCCGAACAGAGAATTTTTCTCCCGAGTGGCAATTCGTTAGCTGCCTTCACTTTCAAGCAAGTCTCTACCTAATAATAAAAATTGTGATATCAAAGACCAAAAATAGTTTCGACGATTGAAAACGTATCATGAAGATATCATTTTAGTTACGACAATTTATGAGCAAAGTTTTTCAGAAAAAAAGAAATTGGAACTGGGATCTTCCTATGAACTTATTTCGTAGCAAGATCGTATTAGTATTATGAAAATGTTCTCTGATTATTTTTCAGGATATAATCGATATCTGCTAAAAACCCGTACTACGCAGCTGAAAAAATAGGGACGTTTTTATAAATTATCGAATTCATGAAACAGAGGGTTCACAGTACTATTATGAAATTGAAATTGATTAATGCTTATTCGATATATGAATCCACGAATTATAAAATTTTAAAAACTTGTAAGACGAAATAAAATGAGATTTTTTAGAGCATGAGAGATTTTGTTAGAATATAGATAAACTATACAAATTTTATTTATAATAGGAACGTTTTGTCGTCCTATTTTTTCCAGCCTTTTTTCAGTCCTAACTTGAATCCACTGCTTATTATAGATAGAGTCCATAAATACGTTTCCTTTTTAAAAAAATATTTTTTTACTGTTGCCAATATTGCTCCCTAACAGCGTTATGAAGCGATTTTCAGGTTATGATTCAGGTGCGCCCATTTCCAACTTCGCACCGCTGCTACCTAAACGAACCTGTCTAAACATTATCGTACGCCACAATTTGTAACCTTGATAGATGATTTCTATTTTATCTGACAAGGCCATATTTTCAATTGGACGATATAATTAAACCTTTCCATGGAATTCTCGAATATTTGAAAATCGGTATACAATACGTACATTTCAACAAACATAAAACTGAACGTAGCAACAAACTTAAAATTTTCATGGTAATGCACATAAAAAATAAAGCCGATTGCGCTCGCGCGAAGTAGAACGGTCAGTGGGTAGGTCGACAATGGGGTCGAAAAGTAGGGTAGGGGTCCCGCCTCTCCCGCAACGGTATCCCCTGTCCGATTTACTTAACTATTTTGATCCGCCCCAATCCCTTAAAAATGGTCATACAAAGTTAATTATTGTTTTACTCCATGTATTCTCTCTCGAATTCGAAAATACTCTTGAAAACCAGCATTTTTTAATAGTTAACACAATAATTGGGTATCTTTAATTTTCATGACAAAGAGCTAAAAATGATCGTACATAACATGGGTGTGCATATAATATATTTTTATGTCAAATTTATTCCCGTACAATATTGATTCTCAATATTTTTTATCAATAAATACCTACAAGTAGTACATCACATAACAGGTTTATTGCAATAACTAAAAATATATAATCAAAAAACGATTTTTCACTGATATTTCAAAATACAATTTTTATTTTATTTTGAGGTTCATTCGTAGCAATCTAAAGAATCCGCTAAAACAAATGCTGAACGTCTAGTCTCCGAGAATCGAGGTCGCTCGAATTATTTGTACATTTCGACTTAGCAAATGCACTATATAATTCAACTACAGCCATTCAATTTCAGTCTCCCGAGTAATGACTCCAGACCCTATCTTTTAATGGGTCTGAAGTTCGCAACGTTGCCACGCAACGAAAATACTTTTTGTTTCTTTTTTTTCAATCGAGTGATAAACTGCAGAGACGGAATCTATTTCAACATCTTAAAAGGACTTTACTCCTTTGAGGCTAAGCTTTAAGGTTTTAAGGTTCCGGCTTAAGGACCTTCTAAAGGAGTATGCCACGTAAAAAATTAATTTTCTTAGCGTGGCAACGTTGCGAACTTCAGACCGATATATTTTTTTCTTTCGCCTTCGTTGCGACCTCCCAATACGATCATGACGCCATTTCAAAGATGCGTTGCCCATATGTCCGTGCATCAACAATAGCAAAAAAGTAACAAAAAGGGGTGACAAATAGCTGTAACGTTATCCCAAAGCACCAGGCGGTTTAGTTCCGTGATCTATCAGTATTTCGCTATTGCCTCGTCCAGGCGATACATATAAAAATAGGCACACGTATGTTAGCAGCAGTCAGTAAAAAGTTTTCAATTGGGCTCTCAAACACTCGTCTCTATTTGCAGTGTCTAGTATCGACACGATGGGCACAAGAGCTTCCGAAAGTGAACCGATTTCCAACTCTGTTGAAATATTTATAGTGTATATAATTTTAGTTAAAAAATAAAAAAGGTACCTACATACGCGAGTTTGTAGAAGCGAATTACGAGAATCAAGAGTGCTTTTTTTCATGTCGCAAGAAGAACAAGGAAGACGAAGAGGCACGAGAGTAAAGTTCAAAGTATAGGACAAGGATGAAAGAGGTCGTGGACGGTCGAGAAGCGACGCAAGGGAGAAATCGAGAAGTGCCTGCAAGTACAAGAGGAAGTGAGAGAGTAAGTGAGGAGCCTTAAGGCATCCGTCCGGGTACAAAGCGGTTTTCCTATACTCTGTAAATATATACAAGCCATGTATATATGTGTACATAAGAAGAATCCTAGCTGCAGCTCTCGACATCATACTTTGTGTGGCATGTATGGTGGAGCTTATTAATTCCTTACATACGGGTTAGGCGGTCTTCGCTGAATATAGATTCGATATGCGTTCATACGAGAGTGGGCCAACGAGAGAAAACAGTAAAGATACGACGCAAGGGTGGGTTACATTCGCGTCAAGAGCACACTGCAACACCAAACTCAAAAACGTTGCAAACACTCAATGACAAACGAATATTCATGTAACGTTAATATACGACGTCTTTATGTCACTAAAAAAATGTTACGTCAGCATACGGCGTCTCTATGACGTCATAGGTAACATTTAAACCGGCGTGTGTACACTATATATTCGAGAGCACGGTGTGTATACTGAGTCTTTTAGGGAACAGTAGGGTTTACAGAGTTTTTTACCAAAAGGCTCTTCTTTTCATTTTTTTCTCCCAGGCTTCCAACTATTTTCTTCCAGGCTTCAAAAAAATCGGAAAAAATGCTGAGTTATTTATTGAAGTGTCTACTACATGGTCCAGCAGCTACAAAACTCAACATTTCAAAACCGTTAATACAAATTGAAAAAAATTGCAAACATAAGAGCAAAATTTCAGTTTCAAATGTTGACTGTTTTTTCAAAGACCCAATGTACACACGCCGAGTTAAAGTGTCACAGTGACGGATGGTTGAAGCCGTTCACAGAAAAGGAATAGAGAAAGGTGTAATTAGGGCTGATAGTTTACAAATACTACGGTAATTCAACAAAATGTTGCACCTTCCGGCTATGCATCAAGATGATGCGAGGGACAGAGTTTCCTACCAAAAGGCTTTTCTTGTTTTTTTGTCTTCCAGGCTTACAAAGAAACTAAAAAAATACTGAGAGACTACTGAAGTCTCTACTACATGGACCAGCAGCTACAAAACTCAACAGTTCAGAACCGTTAATAAAAATTGAACAAAATTGAAAACATAAGAGAGAAATTCCAATTTTCAATGTTGACTGTTCCTTTAAAGACCGAATGCACACACGCCAGATTAAAGCGTCACAGTGACGGATGGTTGAACCGGTTCACAGAAAAGGAATAGAGGAAGGTGTAATTGGGGCCGATAGTTTACAAATACTACGGTAATTCAACAAAATGTTGCACCTTCCGGTTGTGCGTCAAGACGATGCGAGCGAGGAGAGATCGTTTTCCGCCCTCGCTCGGACCACGCGCGTACACAGCGGCGGGGATTGGAAGCGGAAGAAAAAAGGGAGAAGAGTGCAGAGTGAGGCGCAGCGCGGCAAAGTGGTTGCATGGTAATTAGAGAGCAGCGTAGATATGAATCAAGCGAGGTCAGCGGGGACCCCGGTGGTGGTACAACCCTTTATTAATTTATAATTGCGAGCGAGGGAAGCCGGTTGCGGCATCGAGCGCTCAAGCGACGTGTATGTGTATGGGCAAATACACGTACTTTCGTGAACATATATACACAAAGATAGGCCGTCACTCGGAGGATAGCGCAGGCGAGGTATAGCTTTTCATGAAATTACAGGTCTGTCCCAGGGTCTCGTTGCTACCACGGAGATTTACTAACTTGCCTCTCGCTACACGAGACACTCACTTCCGGTCGGCCATTTTACGAATCGTCAGACCTCACTCGGAGGCAAGATCATCCATATCGCTAGCGCAACGTGTATTTACGTGCCCACTACACCCAACATTTATCCATTTCGTATATATACATGTAGCATTAGTTTATAATTTCCTTTTCCCATGTGGATAGGCGTTGATAGTATATTGTGCAATACTCTGATTGGCCTCTGTATAATTCATATATCAAGTGTCAACACACATACACGAAGGTACATAACTGAATAATTCGTCATAATGTAAAACAGACAAATAGTAGGATATGATATCCCCTGTGAATTCCTCACTGAAAACTCGTTTCATATTCAAGAAATTTAATAAAATTCGATTGTGCATTACGCTGCGGTAGTTCTGAATCATATTGTGTTATTCGTGTATACATATATGTTTCTGTGGTGCAGAATAGGCGTGAAATTTCAACGACCACGAAACAAATGACGACCAACAGAACTTCAGTTTTTTCCCCTGTTTGATTTGAATTTTTGTACCTCATTAGTATCCGATTGTGTGCCGCTTCTTGCAATCTTTTTTGCAGGATGAAACGAAGTAAATTACTGACTGTTGGGGGGCTCGAACTGCAGTTTCATGAACAATCTAATGAAGCAAATAATATTATTTTCATAACAATCGCGCTCGTCCAGAAAAATGGATGAGCATGTCATATGGGTTTTTAGTCAAGTTTTTAGGGGAAACGATAAACTATTTTATTCAATGATTGATGGAGTTATCAAGGTTTTGTCAATTCAATTTCTAGAGGGAAATAACACAATTGTTTTTGTATATTGTAAGATTTTCTTGATATATGACGAATCTAGGTTAATTACGATCTCAACGTTATATCGGTTAGAATCTAAACTTTTTCGGCTTGTGATTCATCGTGTACTCTTGCAGACATAAGGTACCTGACCCATGTAAGGCCCACCGTATTTGTTTTCAAGTACAAAAAAACTATGAATGTTGAAATAAAAGAAAAATGTTTATTCAATCATTTATTTAATAATCGACGTATTAATAATAATGTTGGTTCAGAAAACAACGTTCCCTATTAACTATAAGCTTTTGTCAAAAAAAGCGTCTGCTGGCCCTTATTCAGATCACTGTTTCTAATAAGGCCACCCGTTGTAACTTCGTACAAAAAAAAATTAAAAAATATATAATCTTTTATTTGAAACGTAAATTTTGAAAACAACATGTATAGCGCTGATAAATCACTACATATAATTAGAGTAGAGATTCACTAAGTAATATTAAAAAGATTTTTTGTTTTCGTATGTCGAAAACAAAAAAGTTTTTGTATGTCGAAATTTAAGAAACGCCAACGTATATGATCGCTATGGCAATTACGGCCATTCGAAGTTAGACACTCGACGATGAGAGCTCAATCCGTTTGACTTTGTAGTTTTCGATATTTAAAACGTGGGCTTTATTAGGTACTGGGCCTTACATGGGTCAGGTACCTTACGGAAACCCAAACAAACTGAGATCACTCGAAATTTGCGCGCAAAGTTTTCCGGAGTTGCCCTATTCTACTGCACTGAAACCGTGTGGCATTTGAACGTAGTGTCAAGTGTGAAAGAAATCTCCCTTGCAGAGCGAAAGCAAACACGTATACCACTCGAGAAAGGGCGCCAAAGGGACAGTAAAAACGGAGACAGAGAGATAGAGCTTTCTTGTGGGGATGGGAGAAAACACACACAGCGAAAAAGAGGTTTAACCGATCTCTGGAGCCAAGGCAGATAATTCTATCAGAGAAAGTCTCTCTGTTGCGGTATAGAGGGAAAGAAAGGAAGAGAGAGGTAAGATAACACGAGAAGGTGAGAAACAGTATAGTGAACAGAGGAAAGTAGAAAATAAATAGTAGGTATAGCGATTGTATCGCGAGAACATGCCGTGTAATTGGCCACGTAGTCAGTCTCTCGTTCTCTCTCATTCGCTTCTACGTCCTCGGCATGTTGATTGGCGAAATAGATTATACTGTATACGTAGATGCATCTATATAGATAGCGATAGCTCTGAGAGAGAAGGCTCTTTTTATTTTTCAAAAATCGACATAAATACCATTTCGACAGCAAAAAAATGAAACATCTTCGAGCTCCCGTGGATCAATAGAGGAAGAAGGAACAATGCGCTTTCGAATAGCCATACAGCCGAGCATATTGACCAATCGTGCCACATACCAAAATGAAACCAATAAAAACACAATTTTCTACGTTCGCAGCGAAAAATATGACACAACGACTTGAATAACGGGCAATGGACGTTATGTACCTGTGTACACGCATACGTGCAAACAGGTACATATTCGAGTATACGTATGTCCAGTAGCATGAACATTTTTGAAAACATCGATTCCACTTATGTGAAGTTGGCAACCGACCTTAACCCATATATGCCCAGAGCTAAGTTGAGATTCCGGTTTTTGGTAATTTTTATATATGCTTACCCAAACAAATGTCAACGCTGCTGAAAAATCTTTGTCTCAAATAGAATCTACGTATATAGTCTTGCGAAAGATGGCGTTGTTTTACATTTTACTGCGCTAACAAACGAATTACGATGCTTTTAGGCACTGGGTTAAAGAATGCGACTTTTTTTGCAATCGTTCGTACTCGATTCGTACCTTTCGTACTATCTATAATATTGTTTGTACCTTAAGGGGAGGATGATACGAGGGTACTGAAAAATTGTTCGTAACCCATTGAAAGATAGCGAATTTTCATAACTGCTAATGCAGAGGAACTCATTTGCACTTGTTTGTACCGCTCGAATTATTTCGCTAAATTGTTCTTGCAAAAAAGTTGAGTTATCTGACAAAAAAAACTTGGCGAAATTTTTGTTTCAAAACTTTTATTCATTGTGTTCATTCGTACCACCGAGTATATCGTTTGTGCCAGCAGCAAATGTTTTATTCGGAGTTTTCCGGTTGTAGTCGCTTGTATAGATCGTTTATACTCCTCGTTCCAGCATTTATTCGATTCCCATTCTTACGAATAAGTATGCGGTTTGTACAAGCGTTAAAACATTTTAACCGTTTTGTATGAGTGTTTATTCATTTGTACCCTCCCGTACTGGCATATAGGTCATTTATACCAGCGTGTAAACTTTGGTACCTGATCGTACCAGTATGAAATCTTTTGTATCCTTCTGTACTAAGGTTTATTCATTTGTACCTATTCTTACGCAAGAAAATATCGTTTGTACCGGCGTTGAATTGTTTACACCCGTTTCTACCTGCGTTTATGTGAGGCTGAAGTTCGCAGCGCTGCGACGCAACGAAAATAATAATTTTTTAATTGCTCTATTTCTTGCACTGAAATAGTAAGTGATACACCTCAATAATTTTACAAATCTTTATTATGATAATTTAGAATTCAAATCGGAAAATAAATATTTCGCCAAATAATGGATCTAAGGAAATACAAAAATGAGACAAAAAATTCAATTGCGTCGCAACGATGCGAACTTCGAGTCCATACATTTATTCGTTTCTATCCATTCCTACAGATGTGGAGATCGTATCAGCGTTCATTTGTTTGTATTAGTTCATATAGACATGTATACGGTTTGTACACACGAGTAAACATTTGTACCTGTTGATACTAGCTAAATAATAACGGTAGGACAGATAACCTGATTGATGAACAATCAATGGTAAAACAGATAATCCGAGTAATGAACGGATAACGGTACAACAGATAAACTGGGGCTAAGTAGGAAACCCGAACTTTGATTGACCAAAAGGCTTAAAATTCCGAATTCTAATAGTCCGAAACTACGGATTTCTAAAAGGTTTACGAAATTTATTTGGGTTGGTTTGGGTTCGTTTGATTTTCAACAAACCCAAACAAACCCGAAACGAAATTTGTAGTTTCGGTATATTCAAATTCGGAATTTTGAGCCGCCTGGTCATTCAAAGTTCGGGTTTCCCACCCGACCCCGATAAACCGATGGACAATGAGAAAATAAAAATAACGCGATTCGATGACACTATTCTTGTATGGGAACAGAGGCGTCCAAAACTTTTCTTCGTAGCAGCCTCTGAGGAAACTTTCCATCGAAGAACTCCCAACGGGGCATCTCACGACCGAAAGGCTTCTTCGGTGAGACGTTTGTGGCATTTTTCCATTCAAGAAGTCCCTCGTTGAGCCCTTCGGAGAATTTCGTTGTATTAAAGGTTTTCCACTGAGTTTCTTCAAGAGTCCTTCGATGAATCCTCATTCCGGTTGAAGCTTTTCCCCTGATGAAAACCTTTCGCCGGGGCACACCAACTTCTTCCGACCCGGAAACGTCAATAAATCGAATACAACATCTACCCTCTAATAGTTACAGAGAAGAAATTCCGGTACATGAAAACCCGGACATTCTTCTCGCCTTTATTTTTCCCTCATTATCTCCAGTACACCACTCACCCTATAAACATTTTCCGTTGATACGTTCCCCCATGTAAATAAAATTTCCGCCGCGTACCTTTGAAGCAATTATGGCTTTTGGATTTCAAATATTGTTTGTATGAAAAACCCATATCAACCACCGGAAACACACGTCACGTCTTCAACAAGTTAACACTTACTTTGGTTGCAGAGGATGATCGCCGAAACGAACGAACATAATCCCGATTTTGAAAAATGACACGACCCGAACTCCTGCTTAACCCCGATTAACAATAATTAATCATTACAATGACGAAGGTCATTCTTAACATCGCGAAATTTTAGAAATGCACATACTTTTGTGTTTGCAATAATTCACGACAAATGTAAAAAGTAGATGAAATCATTACTAGACAATACGATCTTTGTCGTTTATTAAGAAAAAGCAAACTGCTGAAATTTTATGAT
This sequence comes from Ophioninae sp. B BG-2022a, assembly GCA_030522765.1. Lineage (NCBI taxonomy): Eukaryota > Metazoa > Arthropoda > Insecta > Hymenoptera > Ichneumonidae > Ophioninae sp. B BG-2022a. The sequence goes on from JAPYZJ010000317.1 coordinate 97,460, forward strand.
TCGGGTACGAAGGCACCCGAGTCGATACAACCGGCGTCTGTTATCAAACGTATACACATATTTAGTATATACGTTATAAAACTTTGCGCGGCTTCCGGTGTTATATGCTAGCTCGAAATAAAGCATAGAGCGTGCAGAGGAAACGCACTCCAAGTGACGGCAATATAAATACGATCTTCATGATCTTCATGATCTTCATGGTCAGTAGTCTCCTTTTTTCTATTCGAAGAAAATAGAGGAAAGATAGAGATCTTGAATGTTTAATTAATCGAACATATTAGCAACTGCTTTAAAATAAGAACTCTCCTCACTTCCTATTTTCAAAATAAAGAACGCATATCAAATTCTTAGACATACAGCATCAATCGTAATCCCTAATTAATCAATATTTCTCCAACACTCCCCCACTCTAATTTGACCAATCATCTGAGATAACCTGTTCTCTACACAAAAAGTGTACTGTTCCGATGCCCTTGAAAAACAAGATTGCATTCCTTAAATTCGGTCGCAAACTTCAGATAAGGCCCACCTTATTTTTTTTTAAGTCCAAAAAAAAACTATGAATGTTGAAATAAAATAAAAATGTTTATTCAATCATTTACTCAATAATCAACGTATTAATAATAACATTAGTTAGAAAAAATAATGTGCACCATTAACAATAAGCTTTTTTTTAAGTGTCTTCTGGGCCTTATTCAGACCACTGTTTCTTAATAAAGCCATACCCGTTGTACCTTCGTACAAAAAAATTAAAACTATATATAATCTTCAATTTTAAACTTAAATTTTGATAACAACATATATAGTGCTGATTCACCACTACATATAATTGGAATAAAGATTCACTAAGTAATATTGAAAACATTTTTTGTTTTCGAAAGTTTTAGTACGACGAAATTGAAGAAACGCCTACGTGAGATTGCTCGCGCTATCTTATATCGACTGCAAATTTGTTTGGGTTCGCCAAAGCGCGGCGATTGCTATGGCAATTGCGGCCATTCAAAGTTAGACACTCGACGATGAGAGCTCAATTCGTTTGACTTTATAGTTTTGGATATTTAAAACATGGGCTTTATTAGACACTGGGCCTTATATGGGTCAGGTACGTTACGTATTGATTTTTACCGCCCTCTGGATCATTCGCGTGAAGGCAACACGAGCGGACAGCGTACCATACATTACCGAGAACACAGTTAAAAATGCCTCGTATGGAAATCGAAATCGACAGGAATGGCGACTAGTGCATTTGAACAAACTCGTCGCGTTGCCTCCAGGTTATTTTCCATGTTTTTTGCGCTGATTGCAGCGATATACCAGTTTGTATTGTCACAACACGATTGGAATGACACCGAATTTTCGATTGGCCAGTGCAAATATTCTTTCGTTCACCAATATACGAGCGATCGTTGCCTGCGCGCTTCAATGTGTAGGCGTCAAGGAAAGAGAGAGAGAGAGAGAGAGAGAGAGAGAGAGAGAGAGAGGCGCGCGGAAGCGAAAATGAACGGCCAGTTTGAGAAGGACCACCGTGATCCGTCGATACTAGCAAACGCCGTATTTGTATATACGACACACGTTCTTGTTTCGAGATGTGACACTCGCTCTTTCTCACACGCCGTCCCCTTTATCTGGCACAAACTGCATTTCTTTACTTCTCTCTGTAGTTCATAGCTGCACGCGTCGCGTTATCGTATATTAGGTGTAGTAAAAAGAAATCCATGATTTTTCCAATAGATAGCTTTAGTTATCTGTATCTCGCGTTTTATAAGTCCGATCAAGTTAGAAAGATGATACTTCATACTCAACAATCTTTTGCCATAGTTTCGTAATTGGTTGACTCCGGAAAATACTGGATTTTTTTTTACTACACCTGATATCAGGACCGTGTAATTTTAGGGGATTTCTTATGGCGGACGCAACTTGTATAATGTAGCTTCGTGGCACATTAATATAATTACATCAACGCATCATCACGTCGCATGCATCGAATATGTCGAATTCGGTGGTACCAAAATGCCATCAGTTACGGCAAATTGTACTTTTTTTTCAGTTTGAAAAAAACTGCTGGAAGTCATCAATGGTTTTGGAGTGACACTCAATCGATGAAAATATATACGTACTTGTTTCAACGATTTAAAAGTGATGATTTTGGAATACGTTGGAACGATTTTGAATGTTGAGAACTATAAGCTGCTCCAACCTTACGAAACCATCACAGACTATTAGTATCAACTACATTTGATGTGATTGGACCGAGTATTGATAAAAAAAAAAAAAAGAACCGCAGCTCGAGCAGAGACACGATAAATCTATTCTTCAGCATGAAATTGCTCGGTCTCACGTTGCATAGCCTGTGAAAAAGGCCTACCCCAACTGCTGTGTTCGCCAGATATCGTTACTTCTGATTGCCACATGTTTCGATCGATGAGTCATTATCTGCCCCAGTGATACTTCACTTCCGATAAAAATATTAAAAATTCTGCAAATCCGTGAACCCCGCAAAAGATGAGTCATTTTTCCTATATAATGTACGCATGCTGTCAAAAAATGGAAGACAATGGTGGCTAATAATGAAAAATACTTTTGATGATCAACTGGTCACCATGTTTTTAAAATAAAGCTGTAATTGTCTTGACGAAAAATTGAACTCTGACTGCGGAGCGAAAAGTTTACAGTTCGTTGTGTAATTGTCCTTGGATTATATGTATAATTTGTGATGGAAATAAAGCATGCATTCATACTTTATACGACGTTCATCATTTTTGTACAAAAATTGAATTTCTGATAGGCATTAATAGTCAACAAGCATAAATTCGAACAATTTTACCCATAAACGACGTGGGTATACGTATTCAAGAAAAGGAAAACAAATTATAGAAAAAGAAATTTATCCGCCAGTCCACCTGGTTGGCCCCGAAAAGTTCTGGCCATCTAGCCCAATGGCTTTAGGGAATTGTTATTCGAGGGCTGATCTTTCCGTACGATAAATAGCAGAAATTACAAAAATACGGTTGCATCCATCCATGTTAGATTCGTAAGAAAGCCCGGAGGGTGAACATGTATACTCTTCGATACAACATAAATAAAAATAGTCGTAGTCGTTATTTTGTTTTTAGAACTGACCGTCTTTAAACTTATTCCCAAACTACCCAACTCTTAGTAAAACGAAGGCTGAGACAACGTCACAGAATGATACACACAGATAACAAGATTGGACTAACTGATTATAGATAACATCTATGAACTGTTCTCTATATCTAAATCTATTTTTAGATCATTCGAGAAGGGACCCATAAAACGGGAAGGTCGTCATAACTTCTTTATTTCTTAATATTTTTACACCAAGTTTTGATCACCTTCAAAGTATTCTCCCTTGACCACAACGCACCTCTGCAAACAATCCGCTCATTGTTTAAATGGACTTGAAGATTCGCATCGTTGCGACGCAATGAAATTTCGTTTCTCATTTTTTTATCTCCTTAGATCCCATATTTGGCGAAATATATTTCTCAGATTTGAATTCTAGGTTATCACAATAAAGATTTGTATAATTATTGAGGTAATTTTACTTACGATTTCAGTGGAAACAAAAGAAAAATTAAAAAATCATGATTTTCCTTGCGTCGCAACGTTGCTAAGTTCAATCTCATTTGTTTATAACATTTTTTAAATTCACTTATCGAGATGTTCTTTAGGTCTTCCAGCGACTTTTATTTTACCTCTTCCACAGTGGGAAAACGCTTTTCTCTTACGTCCCTTTTGCGTCTGGAGAACAAAAATAAATCATAGAAGGCCAGATCCGGTGAGTATGGGCAGGGGGGGGGCATCTGGCCTCATGTCGTTTTTGGTCAAAAACTGCTTTACGGAAAGAGCGGTGTGAACCGACGCGCAGGACAAACTCTTCTCATGTGCAAATCTCCAGATAAAATCCTCTGAATTGACGTCCATGATATTCCAGACATCTCACAAAGTTGATCAATGATTCAGCGACGGTCTTCACGAATGAGAGCATTGATTTTGTCGACGTTTTCGTCACTTCTTGAGGTTGAGGAGAGTCCTGAACAAGGTTGGTCTTCAATTAATATTTCTCCATTTAAAAACGTGAAAAGCACTCATAGACTCTGTTTCTACTCAGGGCAGCATCCCTATAATCAGTCTCGAGCATTACAATAGTTTCCGCGACTGATGTCCCCAACAGGAAACAAAATTTCGACGCCGCGCGTTGCTTTCGACAATCGACCAGCACGTTTCCGGCGAAATGAAAAAAGTTGTTTCACTGAAAAAATTCCCACGGACGAACCGATGTACTCACAGCGACAGAACTTAGCACATTAACTCAGGAGGCATGTCCCTAATGAACACCTAGCCGAACAATCAGTTTCCTCTTCTCCCTCCCCATCGCAGCCCAATTCTCGTTACTTTTGGATTACCTCGTATATATATATATATATATACATATATACACATGTTTATACACATTGGTATCTGTAGATAATAGCTATAAAAACAAGTACGCATTTCTAACCGATACGAAAACAAAAATATCAGTAAACTTATTATTGCTATCGAAATTACTGCGTGTCAATATTAAATTGAAGTCATATTTTTAAGCTATTCTAAAGGAAAAAATATGAAGAGACGAATAAATTAATTCGTTTAGCTCGTTACACGAGCTGTCGTGTAACCGCAACAATATTTGTAGCGGTGTACATTCGGATGATTAACCATGGTCGTTTAATAGATTATTGATGATTGTAATTATCCGAAAAACTTTAATTAAGTGAAGAAATTTACGTATCTGCTACAAGCTAAGCAATAATTTCATCGCTACGTAATCCGGAATTCTATACAATGACGGAATTATTTATGGACTTGAAGTTCGCATCGTTGCGACGCAATGACATTTCTTTTGTCATTTTTTTATCTCCTTAGATCCATTATTTGGCGAAATCCTTTTCAGATTTGAAATCTAGGTTATCGTAAAAAAGACTTTTATAATTATTAAGGTATTTTAATTACAATAATAGGGAAAAAATAGGAAAATTAAAAAATAATTATTTCCGTTGCCCCGCAACGTTGCGAACTTCGACCTCATAATTATTTATCGGACAAAAAATGCGAAAAATGTATACCAGCATAATGCGTGTGTATATGGAAAGTTGCGATCGTGAGACTTAATTACCGATCGATTCTAGGAAACAGTGAAATGCACGAGTGTTACAAACATTACCGGAGAAAAAATTGTCGGATCGACACTGCAAACTCGTGATGAATAACGAGAGTACACAAAACGGACTACGAGGCGCGCAAGTGAAATATTGGAAAACTCATGAGCGACGTTGACACCTAACTGTGACAAGGAAACTGTTTCCGGCACCCCGCGCCGATTTGATTTGATTTATGACATGTTATTCTTCATCAAAATCTAAAAAGACACGTATTTTATAGTCGTCGGAAAAACGGTTTTGAGGCGTAAAATTCTCACACTCAACGTTTGCAGTACGATTTTTTTAACGTTGCAAATTTTTTGTCATGATACAATAGTCTGAAGCGCATTCGCACACCATACGTTTTTTTAAATAACGTTTCAAAAGAAGGCAATATATTGAATATATGTTTAAACGGATCTCAGGCGTATCGGGAAACAAATAATAATTCACCATTTATCCCTGTTATAAGGCCTTACTAACCTCTAAACATTCGCCAAATTTTATGCGTTACTTGCTTAGGCTAATAATAAAGCATTCGCTGAAGCAATATTAAATACCTAGGTTTGTTCAATGATTCCTTAATTGCAAAACTATTACATTGTACATTATTGTTTATATGAGAAACTGTTCTATTTTCTGCGTTACTGTTTGTATGAGTAATCGTTTAATAATTTAACCCACATCAATGAACAAACATAACACTGGCCGATATAAAACTTTAAATATCTACGTAACTATCTCAAGGAAGCGCCGCGAAATACAATTGAATGATTAAGCGAACTTATCTGTAAGTGAAGTTCTATCGTAATTGAACCCATACAATCACATATCACCCACAATCTATGAAAAGAGATATACCCACAACTCATAATATATACCCATATTCCGCAAAATTTTTTGAAGGAATCAAGAATCCCCATGACAGTATGGGTCTGAAGTTCGCAACGTTGTCACGCAAAGAAAATTAATTTTTTCTTATCGAGTGATAAACTGCAGAAACTGCATCTATTGATTTATACGATTGATCTATTAATAGTTTATCACCTTAAAGAAAAATTTATTTTCGTTGCGTGGAAACGTTGAGAACTTCAGACCTATGTGACAACAGAGTCAACAAGAGACAAAAAATGCTTCAGCTGTCTTTCAACATCCGTGGTAATACTAGTGTGTACTAGGGAATACTGCGTATCCTCTTAAGAGTTGGTACATTCAATTATGATAAAACTTCACTTACAGGTAGGTTCGTTTAATCATTGAATAAATCGTTGTTTGCCATAATAATTGATAAAATTCACCAATTTTTTCTGTACCTTACTGTGGTATGTGGTCTCAACCCTAGATTACTACTCTACCTCGCAGAGGCGCCCGCGTTTTTGATATATTGCTCTCTCTTTTTATCCCCTTTTCTCTCTTACATAATATTATTTAAAAATGTGTGTTTTCTCTTTTTAGTAATATACACAATTATATTAGCAGTCGAAACATATCAATCATACTTATAGGTTTTGAATAACATCATTAGTCAATATGATGCGTACATCGCAACATGAGTAGTAATGTAGGGTTAAGGACGGCTTTGGATATTTAGGAACTTTCATATGCCTCGATCAAGTGATAACGAAATCTATACCTACGTAAAAAGTTAACAGTAGAAACCGCTTATAATGAGACGACTCAAGACAACGTATTGGATATCAGGAAAAAACTGGAAGTTCATATAACCGGTTTCACTGTAAATATATCGCAAACGACGATCGGCTATGTGACCCTTCAATGTCGTTATAAGCAGCTTTAACTGGATTAATAAAACTGCTGGCTTTAGACCAGTTGATCAAACATTGAAAAATGGAATTTATGTTCTTTATTTTAGAACCATATTCGACCACTGGTTTAATAGTACTTGTAAAAATGAAACCAGTCATATTTTTAAAAATATTTACTTTGTGATATACTTTTATATAGACCTCGTGATTACGGAAGTTATCATTTGACAAGTATTTAATTGACCTAAATAAACCGAGTCGACCACAAAGGGCACATGCAAAGAAGCAATGGAAAAATTGACGAATTTATTATTTTTTTATAGCAAAAGCTATTTATCCGACTTCGTATAAGTTCGTTTTATTCGAACATATAAATATTAAAATATAATGAAAAATGCTTTTATAAATATGCATTGACTAGGTGTCGCGATGTGTCGAGAAATTCCGTAAAATTTAGTATACAAAGCCTATCGTTTCGTATGATATTTTTCAACTTCAATTTGTGAACTTTGTAAGCCACAATTTGTGAATGTTGTGGGTAACAAAATAAAAAAAAATCGATTTTAAAAAATTGACTTTACGTTCTAAAATAGAAAATGTGAGGGAGTTGCGTTTAAGATGACAGACAAGACGACACGCATTCAGCTAGTTTTCTTACTAGCTATGTAGCTTTGTCAACATTCGTGCTCTAAGAGTCGAGACGAGGTTCTACAGTCAGCAAATAGGTGTCGTTTCTTTCAAAATCAAGGATGGTCGCCAATGAACGGTAACATCGACACAGCAAATATTTTCACAATTACGAAGGGCAAAAAGCACTAACTTCGTTGTTACTTGGGTCTAAAATACTCGTCAGGTAAAATATTATTTACGTAAACAACTTTTTTGTTATCTGAAGTCATTTTACGTCACAAATACTGCACAGAGAATTCCGTACAAGTGATTTGATTTCATTATATAATATTTCTTTAAGAATATACAGATGATTTGAAATTCATACGAAATCAAATAAATGATGGGTCTGAAGTTCGCAACGTTGCCACGCAACAAAAATTAATTTTTACGTGGCTTACTCTTCGAGCAGGTTTCGAAGCATTAAACCGAAACATTGAACCCTTACGGCCTAGCCTTAAAGGAGTAAGGTCCTTTTAGGGTGTTTAAATAGATGCGATCCCTGCAGTTTATCCCTCGATAAAAAAGAACTATTTCTGGTTGCGTGGCAACGTTGCGAATTTCAGACTCATAATAAATGGAACATTTATTAAAACAGAAAAAGTATGTCCACTTCGCACGACTTCCCTATTGGAAGTTCTTTTTATGAGATTTAGAAGCAATTGATAATTTCATTTTTTCGAAAATTTGGGGACAGTCTTTGAAAAATACCTATGGTTGGAAATAGTCTACATATTTTTCTTCCGGATTGATTTTGTTTATATTTGATTGTAGTATGAACGATTTCATTTGTACTAGCTCAGTGAAAAAGGTCAGATCTATAAAAAAACAGCATTGCCCTTAATGAAAATACTTCAGTTACAAAACTTGTTTTTTATTCAAAATCGTTTGTAGTTGATTGTAGTATACTCATTTCCGTTCGTAGTTGAATCGTTTCCAAATGAAATTGATGTTTCAAAAATAACGATCGATAAATGTAAGGGATCGTCTCAGTGTGAAATTTTCAAAAAATCCTTTTTTTTTTCTTCGCCAATTTTATAACGCGTAGATCGACAAAAAAATCCGATAAACTACAGATTCGATTTTTTATGACGTTTCACGATGGAGCTCTTTCCAGGTTCGTCAAAGTGTAAATCAAGATCACAAAATCACAGCTTTTTGGTTGGAGGTTGATGCCGGGCTTTAGATATGTCCTCCTGACGCACGACGTCGCGTTGTTGCCTTCGGGATCAAGTGGATGTACACGAGCAATTCCACGTGGTTGAACCCGCTCGCATGCACGTTCGTGTTAGGTTATGACTTGGGGATTTGCCCTGGGTAACCTCAGGATTCGATAAGTCTTTTCCTCGTTGACGTATGTGCAAGATGATTCATCACTGATCTCGTTATCAGAAATTTCCCAAGTAAAAACATCGAACGTTTTGCTATTTAGCTTTCTCTCTTGATGGCCGTTGTTTAATTATCCAATTTTTGCTTAAAATGGTATTTTTTCTTATCTCCAATTTCTTCCTTTTTTTCTTCTTTATTATCTTCCTCTCCAGAACTACGAGACACGTGAACACGTTATATCACGAATAGAAAAAAAGATTTAAGACAAATATAATCATTTATAAATGATTATATTTGACAAATAAATCGAAACTTCTTGTCGTGTGAAACACTTTCCTATCCCGTCAGGGATCCTATAAGAGAGTATCAAACCGTTAAAACCCCGGAAGCTGTTTTTCCGCCGACAGAAAATATATATGTATCTTAAAGTTTTCAATGTTATATAATAGGCATAGAATTGCACCAAATCGAGGACGGCCATTTACTTGATTACTTAATTAGTGGGTACTTCATGTTCCTAGTTATAAGAACGTTTGAAAAAGTCAAAATGAAACACACATGAATATACGATGTGCGAATGTCTTCAGTAATCCCTGTAGTTAGTAGTAAAATACCGAAGAAAGTGAGATTTTCGGTTTCTTTTTAGATTTCCGTAGCCAAATAGCAAAAACGGAACCCTTATAGATTCGTCATGTCTGTCTGTCTGTCTATCTGTCCGTCCGTATGTCTCAGCCACTTTTTTCCGAAACTATAAGAGCTATACTGTTGAAACTTGGTGAGTAGATGTATATCGTGAACCGCATTAAAATTTTCATAGAAAAATAGAATGAAAAAATATTTAAGAGGGTCCCCCATACTTAAAACTGAAACTCAAAATTTTTTTTTCATTAAACCCATACCTGTGAGGTATCTATGGATAGGTCTTTAAAAATGATATTGAAGTTTCTAACATTATTTTTTTCTAAACTGAATAGTTTGCGCGAGAGACGCTTCCAAAGTGGTAAAATGTGTGCCCCCCCCCCCTGTAACTTTAAAAATAAGAGAACGATAAAATAAAAAAATATATATGATGTACATTACTATGCAAACTTCCACCGAAAATTGGTTTGAACAAGATCTTGTAAGGAGTTTTTTTGTAATACGTCATAAATCGTAATCGTAAATAATGTGTATAAACGGTTACACCCTTTATACACATTATTTAAAGATTCTTAACGAAAACGAAAACTGCGTATTCTACCCATCACTGGGAAAGTTTTTTTAACACATCGATCTTTTATATTATGTTGCTGCTACGGAACCCTTCATGGGCGAGTCCGACTCGCACTTGGCCCATTTTTTTTTCCGAAAAGACCTCTCTCAATAAATGGACTTGAAGTTCGCGTCGTTGCGACGCAATGAAATTTCTTTTCTCATATTTCTATGTCCTTAGATGTTTTATTTGGCGAATTTTTTTTTCAGATTTGAATTCTAGGTTATCACAATAAAGATTTGTAGAATTATTGAGGAATTTTAATTACGATTATAGTGAAAAAAATAGAACAATAAACAAATTATTTTCGTTGCATCGCAAAGTTGCGAACTTCAATCTCATTTCAATGAGGTTGTAGTTTTCATCGTTGAAAATGAACTCTTGACGAATATTTTTGTTGACAATTGGTGCTATAAAAATCGTTCGAATGTTTTTGTATATTCACATTATGAATGGCCGATTTTCACCAAAAAAATTGACTAATAATTAATTTCGCAATTTCTGAAAAAACCAAAATTTCGATAATAATCGAATTAAGAAATGAAAAATTAACAAAGATCCGTGAGAAATAGTACCAACGATGCAAAAATCAGTGGCATCTCTTCTAATAATTCTAAAGATTAAATAACCGTCGTAAATCAAAAGGAACAGAAAAGAGTACTCACCGGTGTCGTGTAGGGTTGACAGGCAAGTCGTATACCGTCGTGACGCAATTTCTCCTGGAGCAACATTCTCATTTGAATTCTCGGTATCCTAACAAGTTCGGCTTTGCCCTCCTCGTACTCGTCCGCGAATTTGGCAAGTTCTTGACCTCCGCTGGATGAACTAGCGGTGGGACTGGATGCCCTCTGTGCGTCCTTGTCGCTGGTCGGTCTCTCCGAGGACGTCCTCGACGACTTTGAACTGACATTGTCGCACAGGCAATCAGTAGTTTCCTCGAGCGTGAAGTAAACACTCGCGGCGCCCTCCTCGCGAAGAGTCTTGACCGATTGTAGGAGTCTGGCTCGATGTGTCTGACTGAACACTCCGATCGCGTCGAGATCGGGATCACCGATCTGCTTGCATATCTCGAGATCGTCGTATCCGTTGTCGATGAACGACTCGGAATATTGGCCGAGGTGGAGCGATCTCAACCACTCGACAACGATGTTGCTCGCTATCGTCATTTTTCACCGATCACGATCAACCTCCACCACCGCGATACACCAAACTCACTACTACTCCTCTTCAGAATCAACTATTTTTTCTCCAAATAATCTTCGAGCCTTCACGATTTTCTCGCTCGGAAAAGCCATCATCCGATCCTGCTCGTTCTCTTTCCCAACGATCCTTTCTCCGATTTTATCATAACTGCTTCCAATTCGTATTCATCACGGCCAATCGCCTCCAACGGTTTTTTCAAATAATCACTGACGCAAGAAAGACGCAAGCTTACATCCGTCGTTTCACTATTTTCTCCGGAGATTTTCAATTCGCCATATTTTAAAATCAAGTTGGTACTCTTCTACGATCGCAAGCACTTGTTTTTTTTTATTCGTTAGCGACAACCTTGTCTCCTTCTCTTTAAGCGCTTCCTTCGATCCAATAACGAAAGACCGTTCGATTTTTCTATTCGTAAATCTCACTTTTTTCCCATCTGTTCAAAAAAATACATTCCAGAGTTTCCTATTTTATTAGAATGATTAACGAATTTTTCCGCTAACCCAAACGGTGATTTTCGCAACGAGAGGATCGTATCGTCATTGAGGGGGAAAAGCCCTGCGCCCCGAATACTCCTTCGAATATTCCCTTATGAGATCGAAGTTTACAGTATCGGAACGCAACGGAAACCTTTTTTTTTCAACTTGCTAAATTTTTTAGCATACAAACATTTTTCATGAAATTGAAGTTCGCAACGTTGCAACGCAACGAAAAAAATGATTTTTTAATTTCTCTATTTTTCTTCACTGTAATCGTAATCAAAATACCTCAATAGTCATACAAATCTTTATTGTGATAACATAGAATTCAAATGTGAAAAAAACTATTTCGCTAAATAATAGATCTAAGGAAATAAAAAAATGAGAAAAGAACTTTCATTGCGTCGCAACGTTGCGAACTTCAGACCCATCATTTTTCACGATCCTTATTTGACAATCCATTACGTTGAAATACCAAATTTGATTTTCCGTACAAGTTAAAAAAAAATAATTGAAAATATTTTCGTTGTGTTTCAACCATGCACACTTTAACCTAGGCTCCCTTTCTAAAGTCGTTCACAGACACGTGGCGAATATCCGCGAGTGCCATTATTCACGAGTATAGTCGATATCAAGATTGATCTCCCGAACTACTTGTACATACTTGCTGGTACTTGGTCTTAGGTAACCCCATAATTATATAGGTCTGAAATTCGCAGCGTTGCCACGCAACGAAAATAAATGTTTTTTTCTTTAATCGAGTGATAAACTGCAGGAACCGCATCTATTTCAACACCTTGAAAGGACCTTACTCCTTTAAGGCTAAGCTTTAAGGCTTTAAGCTTCCGGCTTAAGGACCTTCTGGAGAAGCCACGCAAAAAAATTAATTTTCGTTGCGTGGCAACGTTGCGAACTTCAGACCCATTTAATTATATATCCATAATTCGACGAGCTGTGAACACTAGATACTTCGTAATTCTGTTTGCAACTGGTCGCTGACTAGCCCAAAGGATCATCGAGTACGATTTTTCTTTGGCTTTCAAAAATTCATATGAGACTGAAGTTCGCAATGTTGCGACGCAAAGAAAATGATAATTTTCAAATTTCTCTATTTTTTTTCGCGGAAATCGTAAGTAAAATACCTCAATAATTATGCAAATCTTTATTGTGTTAACCTAGAATTCAAATCTGATAAAAAGTATTTCGTCAATTAATGGATCTAAGGAAATAAAAAATGAGAAAAGAAATTTCATTGCGTCGCAACGATGCGAATCTTCAACTGCATAAATTCATGAAATTGAAGTTCGCGACGTTGCGGCCCACCGAAAATGATTACACAGGTCTGCAAATTTTAACTTTTATTTTCCCCTTTGAGATTCAATGACTGATTCTAGTGTATCTTGATGCGCTGATTACGAATATGAACTCAGTTTTCCGCCATCTCATCTAGTTTTCCCGGAAAACTCATTTTTTTATTTTCGTAAAAAACAACACATTTGTAAGGAAATATTTTTTTAAATTAAATTAAATGAATTACAAAATGGATTCTACAACTATGCCCTACATAAATTCACAACTATGCCCTAATAACGACCTCATAAGAAATTACCTACAATTTTATGTTTTTCGAGCTATTACTGTAGGCAATTAATTGAATTAGATAAATACAATTAAACCATCAATTAGGAGCAGTTCCTAGAACCTAAATAAAGCTAATTAGTAATGTTTTTCGAGGAAAGGGCTTTACCATTAGTTTTATACGGTTTTATCTGAGACCACCTAGAGTATTTTGGTAAAAAATAAAAATATCAAATAGCAAAAAATCTAGACGTGTTGGAATTTATTCATTATTTTTCCCATATTCAGCGTCCCAAAATTTATCGGTATCAACCATCAAATCTTGGAGGGGGAGATCCCTGTAGACCTGTGTTATTTTTCACTTTCTCTATTTTTTGTTACCAAAATCGTAAGCAATATACCTCAAAAATTCTTCGATTATAGATTAAATCACTATAATTATCACTATACTTCTAGATTATCACTATGAAGGATAATCTATCATTCAAATCTGAAGAAAAATATTCCGCAAAATACTGAAACTAAGTAAATGAAAAAAAGAGAGAAAAAAATTATTATTGGATTGCAACGATGCGAACTTCAAGTCCACAGAAATTCACCAGTAGTGAACGGAAAAAGGCCGAGTTCAGTTTAGTACTACTCGCGAGTGCCTCCACTCGCGAATACTCGCGACGTTTCTGGGACCGGCTTCACGCAACGAAGAAACGAAAGAACGAGCCTGGGAGGGTGGGCGTGTTTTCTTCATGCAAGCGGTAAAGACGTCAAGACCGAAAAAATAGTCTCGAAGCGCTTGCTTAGCGAAATAGTGTCGAAAGAACGAGAGAAACAAAAACGAGAACGATGGGATTGCGAAGATTCGATCGTTTCGATCTTTCAAACGAAAACGACTATATCCCACGTACGTATCGAGAATGCGAGCGACCTTGAAACTAAGAGAGCTCTTTCTCTCCCTATTTCCGTCGTTCTTCAATACGACCGATTTCTCCAACCGGGTTGGGGTAGGAAACCCGAACTTTGACCAGATGGCTCAAAATTCCAAATTTCAAGAATCCGAAACTACAAATTTCGTAAAGTTTTACGAAATTTGTTTGGGTTCGTTTGGTTTGATTTTAAACCCTTCATTTCAATCAAACCCAAACATTGACGAAATTTGTAGTTTCGGTAAATTCAAATTCGGAATTTTGAGCTTTCTGATCAATCGAAGTTCGGATTTCCTGTCCCATTCCCTCCAACCTTATTGGCGAATACTTTTCGCGTAAACTTTATGAAAAGTAAAAAAAAAAAAGAAAGACCACGGACTCTGTCCGAGGCGGATGTTTTCTCGACGATTTTGCAACTTGTTTGGCATCGATCGTCGGT